>JAQBSW010012147.1:0-17714 GCA_029291075.1 Eudiplozoon nipponicum | reverse complement strand
AAAGCTGTCGTTTTCACATGGTAACAACGCCAGTGTGGATTGCAGTGTTAAACTCATTTTTGTTGAGGTCACACAAGATCCCCGTTGTCTTATCCAGTGGTATGTTTGAAAATAAGGATGAGACGTCAAGCGAGACCATTTTATTCTGTAGGATGTTCTTCCCCTTCAATTCATTTGCTAGTTCGAAGGAGTGCTTGATAGTGTTTTCGTTTATGATGCTGCGTATTGGTTCAAGTAGTTTGCAGAGAAACTTGGCTGATTTATGTTGTGGAGCGTTGATCATTGACATAATAGGCCGCATCGAAGGAGCTCCTGAGGCTGTCACGGCTTTATGAGATTTTGGTTTGCCGTACAATCTTGCGGTGTTTGTTCCGACTGCTTTTGCTTTTTGGATGTCTTCTGTGAGTTTTGATCTAATCTCGGAGTCAGCCATCGATGTTTGCATGTAAAGGTCATTGTCGCAGTATTGCAAAGTGATGTCTGAGTTCTGGTCATTATTGTTTTGATAGCTTGAGAATTAACCATTTGTGCGCATAATTCACTGTTACATATACAAGTGCTATTTTTCCCAGTATAGTTGATCGTTTCACCTTGTTGCACAAAGCTGTCGTTTGCACATGGTAACAACGCCAGTGTGGATTGCAGTGTTAAACGCTCACATTGTTTGTAGACTTCTGTCATCGTATGCGCCTCTGTTATTTCCACTTCAGTTTGTTGCCAATCCGATTGTATGTATGTTGATTCTAGTCGAGGGCCTGTTTGTTGTTGTCTGGATACTAGTATATTGTTTTTGAATTTTGTTATTCTTGGCCAGTCGATAAGAATATTATGTTGATGAAACTTTTGAATATTAAGAACAGGTTTTTCTTTTTTTTATGCAAGACTGAGCGACGGCAAATACACCGCTTTCACAAAGAAGATAGAAACACTGATGAAAATAACAGCGGACAAAGAAACCAAGGACCACACGAGAGACGTGGAAAAATTTCGTACGCAATCAAAATTTTCTATGAACCCAGACGCTTTTATTCACAATTATTCAAAAGTGATCTTGTCAAAACACCAGAAAGAATTACTCTCCTTAGGAGAAAAATTCTGCGTTGTCAAGAAAAACCTAAGTGAACGTGACATTATTGACATTCAGGCTGGAACGGAAAATTTCTACAATGACTTAACGAAAGACACCGCTCCACATGCATTCAATGGACAAGGACTGAAAGCTGAGATAGTAAGCGCACTAGAACAATACAAGAAGGAATTCAAAGGCAGCCAATTCATCACAAAACAGCACATAGACGAACTCAGAAAACTCCAATCAGACAAATCCATACGACTTGCCACACCCGACAAAGGATCAGGAACTGTTATACTTGAAGCCCACGCTTACAGAAAGACCATGAACGATATAATAAATGATCAATCTAAATTTAAGCATGACTTCAAATAGAAAGATGATTCAACGAACATCGAATCAAGAATTAATGCAATTTTGAAAAAGATGGAAAAACATGTTCTAACATCGATGGCTGACTCCGAGATTAGATCAAAACTCACAGAAGACATCCAAATAGCAAAACCAGTCGGAACAAACACCGCAAGATTTTACGGCAAACCAAAAACTCATAAAGCCGTGACAGCCTCAGGAGCTCCTTCGATGCGGCCTATTATGTCAATGATCAACGCTCCACAACATAAACCAGCCAAGTTTCTCTGCAAACTACTTGAACCAATACGCAGCATCATAAACGCAAACACTATCAAGGACTCCTTCGAACTAGCAAATGAATTGAAGGGGAAGAACATCCTACAGAATAAAATGGTCTCGCTTGACGTCTCATCCTTATTTACAAACATACCACTGGATAAGACAACGGAGATCTTGTGTGACCTCATCAAAAATGAGTTTTTTGACTTCCCTATAGACACCAATGACATCAAAGACCTCATATTAGCATGTACTAAAAACGTGCAATTTACATTTCGAAGGGATATACTACCGCCAGATCAATGGTGTAGCTATGGGAAGTTGCATCGCACCCCTCCTGGCAGATGTATACATGTATCACCTGGAAAAAACGAGCCTAAAATGTATAATTGACCAGTGCGCACTCTACAAAAGGTATGTAGATGATATCTTGTTGTTCATCTCAGAAGCAGCAGACCCTTCCGAAATCCTCAAACAAGCAAATGGAGCCGATCCAGACATCAAATTCACTCTCGAGGTAGAGAAAGACGACAGTTTTCCCTTCCTTGACATCAAACTCACTCGAGAAGAAAACGGGGATTTGACACTGGCCATATATAGAAAATACACTTTCACCGGACAATACATTCACTACAACAGCAGTGTACCAAAATCCCACAAAAGAAACTAGTTTACAGTCTAAATAATGCATTAAGAAGAAAAATCTCACGATTATTTTTGTTCATATTCATTAACATTTACACCAAGAATGAAAAATTTTTGTTTCTCATTTGTTTGATTTACAAGAAAGAAATAATAACGAAACTGGATTAATAAAAAGTATCTGGTCTGCGTTTTGACTAGCACGGGCTGAATTCCAGTTGTTATGTTTCATCAAAATATTTCGACATTCTTTGGCGAATGTCTTCTTCAGCGCACCCATCATAACAAGGTTAAAAAAACAAGCTGATGAAGCTTCTTTAGTTTGTTCTTTAAACTTGTATTGATTAGCGTACTGAAGAACACATCCGCCCAAGGATGTCGAAATATTTGGAAGAAACAAAACAACTGGAATTCAGCCTGTGTTAGTCAAAAAGCAAATTAAATAAATTTCTTTGTGTTATTTGAATTTTCTGTTAAGCGAAATTAAAATAACTAACTATTCGATAAACATCGGAAACGGCTTCGTTTCCAATTATGCCTTTTCTTTCTAACTCCAATTTTTTGTAAAAGTTTAAATTTTTGTAGATTTATATATCAAATCGCAGGGCCAAATGTCGTATTGCCTTATGTGGTAAATTGGTAAGGCTAGCAAGCATTCGTTTAACCTTGGTTAAGCTTCCAAGGCTGCATACGAATTAAGAGGCAGGAGTCTTTCGTACGTATTTGGATAAATTCGAATTCGATGTATATTGCATATCCGAAATTGTATGCCATGTTTCTATCAGTATTACAGAATTGGGTGTATTGACCTTCTATACGCAATATTGGCTTCCATCCTACGATAACACGATTTTTTCTGAAGCTGAAAAAGAAGCTGATTTAAAGAATTGTAACCGTCACCCGTTCAATTAGCGATTGTTTAATTTTATATATATATATATATATATATATATATATATATATATATATATATATATATATATATATATATATATATATATGGCGAAAACTCGCAAAAAACGAAAAGGATCCTGGCTGCCAAGTATAATATATCTGGAGATACCGGAGGTAAAAGCAGCATATCTAATTTTGCTTTCCATATATGTGCTTTGCTTATTGATTCTTGCTAGCCGGTTTGCCCTCCTACTAGTGTTCATGAAAGGTCGAAACGCATCTGTACGTGTAACTGATGGTAGTTTTGCTATTTTGTTCGGCAATTGGTTAAATACAATTGGTTCGGTGTTTACTTGAAACACGCAAATTTGATTTAAATAATTGTGACCACCACCCGCGCAATCAATGATTGTTTAAATGGAAAATAGGTGTTGGTAATGTTCTTATCTCACAAGCTCAGTCTTGTATAATAAAATGGACCATTGTAAACAGCCTGTATTGTTCGGCACGTTTAGAAATGGCCACTAAAATAAATGCCAGAATCGTAATTTAGCGTTGTTTATTCGTTATATTAGCATATAACCTCACCGAATGAAGCGCAGGCGACAGTACAGCGAACGGTCTGATATTGTCTTAAAAAATTAAGCGTCCAATGGGACGCAGCTGTTGTACATTTTCATGCGTGGTCTAAAGCATATTTTAAATATGCCGTAATACCCAGTGTTAAATGGGTACTAATTTAATGAGTAGGAACGTGCCAGACGCGAGGGGTAAGTTTCGGCCGCTGGAGGAAAAATTTGCCACTGGCGTCTGAGCAGATAATGATCATCAGTCATGCTTAGCAGAATATCGAAGGGAAGGAAAACTGTATACGAACCATCGCCAGCCTACATATAACTTTGAACAATACGTACAATAATGAATCTATACTGCTACAACTTTCGCGTATGATATAAAGGATCGTCTAGTCTGCTGCGTCGTGTATCGTGGATAAATGGAATCGGGCTACTACAAATAACTATCTTCAATTGTGCTCTTTTTCTTTTCTATTCTCATCTAAATCTAATAATAATGCTCTGATGTATATTATGAATATGGTGGATATTGTTCACACGACAGCCAAATGTGGGATTGCAAAATATCGTAAAACCTATGATTGGTTTTCATTTCTGTACATTTAGTGCATGAACATAGCAATAAACTAGGCAATAGGAAGCTCTTGTACTTACGTTGGATATATTAGAAAGCAGTATATGTTTCGTATCTGAAATCAGAATCTACGATCCTACTATCACTATCATTATCTACACGTTATTGGCTTCGAACCTCTTGTTCCATGGAGTTAACTCGAGCCGGTACATGGAGCGTCGGTATTGTTTAAAGCTAAAGCCTTTTTTAAATAAATAGATCTCTATAAATGTTTAAATAAATTTACTAAGTTCAATGCCAAAAAAACCTTAATTAACATAGCCTCTTCGTTTCGTCTGCATATGCTCTCACAGATTGCAGCAAAGACAACAGAAAGGAACTTTTTTTACTCTGACCTAAGTTCTTTACTAAGCAGAGCATGATGTTCAGGTATAGTCTACGTTATGAGTGACATGATTTCTCAGGCTGGGCGCTTAAGTAACGCAGAATTTAATTAGGTTGGCGATATTCTTTGAGCTTGATGCACAAAGATAAAGGTGAACTACTGTTTGATATCCGCGCGGTTCATACTTAAGTATCACAAGCTTTAAATTGTGGTAAAGCGTTGCAACACATGGTGTCTTACAGCACACAGAAAACAATGGACTGAAATATATAACGTAATTATTAGTTATAAATGGCGTGGGGACATCATGTTTATGACGTGATACAGTGAAAGCCGCAAGAAATCCGTATTGCTGATGTTGCCTCACCATAATGCTGACCTGACCATAATGGTTTTGCGTAGAGGTTTAGTTTGCTTCATTTCTGTGAGTTATCTTGATTAATATACTCATAATAACTGGGTCCTCTTTATGGTTTTCTCTCTTGTAAATCTCACTAATACTTTTTGCCTAAATTATTATTTTTGTCGTTATATATATATGGTTATATGGCAGTAAAACATTAGTCACTTTTGGCTTTTGTATGGCTGTGCATGATGATGATGATGATGATGATGATGATGATGATGATGATGATGATTATGATGACGTTCATTTTGGAACATTTCTGCTGATTCGGACGATAAATTTACCTGTTGTAAACTTTCACTCCATTTTTTCGGGAAATAAATATGAATATAACTCAAAAAACCTTTCTGGCAGAAATATGAAAATATTCTGAAGTAAATGTTAACTGGTCTTGATGGCGAAATTTCGAATTTCCAATATGCACAATGTTGGTACTACTGTAAGTGACATTATAGGTTCCTGTAGAAATAATCATTGTGTCTGTTAAATCTACGAAGATTTTCGAGTATAAGTTCCAAATTTCGATTTGCTGGCTAACAATAATGTTCGTTGAGTTGTAAAACACCTACATAAGCGCAATCTAAAAGTTGATCTTGAACCCTTTTGGACTATAATGTCCGGAGATCACATAATTGACGATGTTTGTTCTTATTCGTATAACAGGCTCGAGAAAAGGAAAAATTATCGAAAAAATAATTGTTTGTGGCAATATTCTAATAACCGATTAAATGTATCTCAATCGGTGATCTTAATTTGTCATAGAACAGTTTTCTTGGGCGCCTGCATTTTAACAGATCCACGAAGGTATGCAAATGTCAGGTGTATGGAATAACACTCAATAGCCAGCACAAAGGATTCAATCTTATCTATTTGGCTTCGCAAAGCTACAGGCCGCGTTGATCTGCTACAAATCTTATTTTAGGATCGTAATTACATAATTTACCGTATTGGTTAATGCTTCATGCTATATGGAGTGAGACCTTGTCCGTTGCTGTAGGCTAATACGCAACATCCTTATCATCAGAAATGACAATAGTAATTTCTGCAATAACTATCATGTTAAAAGCTTGATTGCAACCTATCTGGGCTATTTCGTTCGAATATCGTAGGATATCTCATCGATTCTTGTGTATCATATACTAGAACCAGCCGAATTCCGGACGTGTATAGGCTTTATATATCTTGATTCTATCTAGAAATAAATATATGACAAACGACGTGTATATCTCCGTCGCACTCGAGGTATCATTTTGGACTTCAAGGTTGCATTTGACATAGTTGATCGCAACGGGTTCTTAAATGTTCTGTCAAAGAGTGGTATAGCGACAATATGTCCAATAACTTTATTAAAATTATACGATTTCTATACATACATTTCTGGTCGCTTAAGGATATAAAATTATTTATTGCTCAACTTTATTACCAATTGTCATTCTGTCTTTCAGTATTATTTTTCACCCACAATATGTAGGATACTATTACAGGATCACAAATCTCTCACTTTTATTCTGCGGTTGCAAGAAAGTTATCTGAACCTAATTTACTTGTTTACGTATCTTAGTAATTGTGTTAATAATTCAGGCAATACCAGTTGCCAAAAATAAAGTGGCCATTTCAAACCCTTATCATTTTCTGAGAAACGAGTGTTCGCTCTGTCTTAAACGTCGTGTGTACAATGCATCTTTACGTGCACCTCTGTTATACGCTAGTGGAACTTTATCCTTTTGAGTTGAAGATTAGACGCTTCCAGCCATTCCACCTCCGTTGTTTGAGAAGCATACCACATGTTTCCAGCATCTAATAATCAGCGCTGACATCCGTAGAAATATTTATGGTGCTCCCTGTTAGAAAAGCAAATGAGACCCCATCAACTGCTTTAGCTCGGTCCTGTGTTGCACTTGCCTTCATTTCGTTTGCCCAGTAGAGCATTATTCTGTCATCTAACGCCGGATTCGCGTATGAAACAAGGTGGACAGATTTTGTCGTTAACGTGTACATCCAAATTGAGTTGTATTTGACTCAAACGTCTGCAAGGATGGGGTCCACATACAAATCATATTTCTTAGTTGGTTGTCCTGCGCAAAATGTCATCGTTTCAAGCTCAATGGTGATCTTGTTGTAGGTTTCTTTCCTTGATTGGACTGTGTTAGCTGCGAGAAATGAATGTATTTATGACGCGATACATTGCAAATCATAAGGACACTTGTGTTGCCTTGCCGTACTTCTGACTTGGCCATAATGGTTTTGTGTTATCTAAGTAAATATAATCATTAACTAGATCATTGTAATAAACCAGTCTTTTTTTAAATGTTTTTTTTAAAAATTTTTTCTTATCGCGGTCATATAGCAGTGAAACATAAGTTACTGACGGAATTTTTATTGCTGTACGTGATGATGATGCCGATGACAGCAATTCATCGTATTCTCACTAATCACGAATCACTTGGATGGGTTAAATTTCGGCGGTAATCTAGCTGCAGACAGTGTAAAGTGATGAGGCCTGGTTAATTCGTCCTTATCGGTGTGGGAGACAATGCAAATAGGTGGTAGCAGTACTAAGCGCTTCCTTCTGGAACAAAGAATTTATTTTAGCAAATTATCTATTTTTCTTGCAGTTATAATTAAGTTGTAATCAACCACTTAGGTGCTTTAATTTGCGCTAAATAATTTACCAAATTCTTTTAGCGAAACACGTATGCTACTTATGTTAATTTAGTACGCCGCGACGGGTTCTAAATTATTTTTTGTAAGAAGTAAAATAGTTAATGCATACTAATTTTGTCGACTGCATGTACATATAAGATTTTTTGAAGTATTAGATACGGCATACTAAGTATAATGTTTATCCAACATAAGGACCGTGTTGAATCTCATTTAGTCATGTTTTTTGTACAATCTGGAGAACCATCAGAAGTTTCGGTGATCTCGAAGCACAGGCGTGCATGTGGGTATATGTGCCTTTCGTGTTAACTTTGGCACATCCCCCTTAGTCTTATTTAAAAGCAACAGCATGCTACTTGCTTTTTTGGTCTATTTTTTTGTTTTGACTATAATAGTATACTTGGTCGTCCTCAATGCAACAACGCCACCTATAAATAAGTTCTACATGATATTTTTTTCTGTAAAACTTTCCGGGTGTTAGTGGATACCATTTTGTACAAAGCATTACAACAAGTCCGAAATTTGTGCCACTAGAGTGACTACCAAGTAGTCATGATCCATCATCGTTACGCATTGAGCGTTTAGTAAATCTTCCACATATGTGCTAACTGTTATTTATGCACTCCACTTAAGCATTCCTATCACCTATAACCATGACCTAATCTGATCATTTTTCCTTATTATGAGTGAACTTAGACCCAAGTAGAATGCGCCCCGGTGGTCGACTGTGCTCAAGTTGATGTGATCGTCTTTCAGGTGGATATCATTCGGCATCGTTTTCAATATGCAGTGTAAATTAGGAATCCTCGATTTGGCATTATGGATTAGGCACCATGTCACTAGAAGTGATATTCAATTAAGGTATTATAGGAGGGTTTGATGATAGGTGTGGTGTTAGTATAAACTAACCAATCCATTATACAGAAAATGCAATTCAACAAGAAGATCGGATTCGTCGTTATTTGGCACACAACAAGCCTGTTTGGTCAGTTTCCTTGCAGCTGGATTTTATTCGACATAGCTCTTAATCTAGTGTTCCAATTACACATCCTCGATTTAACATTATAGAACAAAAGGGCAGTGTTTTATATTTTAGCTTTGGTTTTACTGGACCTATTTTTGCGTGAAGCACAATCATTACATTCTATAGGGATCCATTATGATTGAAATATTGCAGTTTATAAATTAAAATAAATATTGACCCGCCGTTATCCTGCCTGATTCAATTCTGTTGTACTAGATGTTCGTTGCCAATTTCAATATATATATATATATATATATATATATATATATATATATATATATATATATATATATATATATGACATAAAAGAACCGTAATCCATGGAATACAGTTTATTAATAGATATTATTTCTACCAGTATCCACAGCCATTATTCTGGATTCGTACCCAGAGATACTGATGTGCCGCAAAATACGACACACTCATTAATTGCGGATACATTTATTGCGTAAAAGCAAGACAGCCATAGCTAATAGGAGATTAGTTACGATCGATGCACAGTTAGAGTTGGATGAGCGAAAATAATAAGGAATCCAAAATAATGGCTGTAAATAGTGGTATAAATAATATTTATTACTAAATATTATTCCATGGATTACGGCTCTTTTTCCTAATACTAAAAAATGTGAATTTAATAGCAATCTTTATATACATTTGTGTGTATGCGCTTCATTCAATTAACGATAATCGACGGGAGTTGATTATATATGTGCTTTACGATGTACATCAAACGGGGAATAAAGTACGAGACGTAATTCTTATTTTTGAATGTTTTCCTACTTATTCCGCATTATTAATTACTTCTTATTTACTTGGCTAGAAATTTAACCTAGGAGAATTTTATTCAGAGCCTTTCAATTTCTTTTTAAATAAATGTTTTCGCTATAACATACACCTAATCAAATCTCTCCATTATACTTTAAGGCTATATATATATATATATATATATATATATATATATATATATATATATATATATATATATATATATATATATATACATGAAAGATTTCATGGCGTTGATATTATACTGCCTTTTAGTTTTATAGCCTGGCTTACTTATTGTATGTTGATCTAGGCGATTTAGTTTTCGTAGAGTTTTCTATTTAGAGTTCAACGACACTACTTAATTATAACTGCTTATTTTACCAATGTTTGGATAAGACACCATACACCTACTATTACTGTAGAGGACATTGAATTGTAAAACGTTATTGATCTGCAAATTCTATACCGATTTTTTACATAGCTATTTCTTCATTTATGAAGATAGTTTAAAAAAATTTCCTGGCATATTTACAGTTTGATGTTTTCGCGTATTGATATTTATGGCTAAATCTCTGGCATTTTCATAAATCACGTGTCTTACACTATGTTTCCATCGATGCTTTATGGAGAGTCTGTGTTATTTTATTTGACTATATTTTTTATTTAGCTGCGGAGATCTGGTGTCGATTAGCATAATTTAACATTTTTGCTTCGCCTTCAAGCAAGCTGCTCGGAGTAAAGCAAAAATCGATAACGTTTGTTTTCATATCATCTATGTGTACTCTATTTTGCAATTTACGGAAAAAATAATGGTATTTGGTAATTTAATTCACCATTACCTGAGCTTTGTTTGCGTAACATGCTGTAATATTCCAGCTAATAATTTTGTTTATTCTATTTCTGCATTGGTTTTCTGAGGCGAGAATTTTGGATAATTGCTAAAAGAATTACAAATTTAGCTTAAATAATTTTATTTATACTTTTTGGTAGATCTCATATATAATACTGACGCTTCACTAGAACAGTGTGAGCCGTGTATTTCTGTGCGCCTAACTGAAGAACATTTGAACAAATGTAATTACATGCAAACATATGTTTATCTTAGTGATGTTACAGTGATCCCATAGAAAATCTAACATTTCCCTAGATTAACATTAATCATTTGTTCGTTCGTGTTTGTGTTTATGATTACAAAATTTTCAGGAGAATAAGTATAAATGAAGCCATTTAAACGCAATTTGTATTTGTTCTTGTCTAAAATCCTGGTGATGAACGGATCTGTGAAAAAAACATTATAAACCTAACTCCGAAATATAAAGATCAAAAATATTGATGGGAATACAGAACAATTTCTCGTCAACGTAGTCCGGGTTATATTGAAATATCCTGTCGCGCACGTTTCTTTTAAACAATATTGAGGAATGCATTATTGCAAAATCTGCTTAAATCGGTTATTGTGAGCATTTTACTGTGTGTGTGATTAGAGGCCTGATGATGATATGGGAAATGGCATATAGAAAAGTCGCCAGTCAACGAAAGTTAGATCGTAACTCATTTCTAGTGATTAGTATGAACGATGTTAAAGCCTTCGGAAGAAAGGGACGAATTCAAAGCCAGCCAAAAAGAAGACAAATCGATACGTACTTCGAAATGAGGATCAATCGAACCTTTGCGAAACTGATAGATCACAGCGAAAACCCGCGAATGAAAATCGCAGTGATTCAAAATATGAAGCTCCAACGCGCGAAATTTCAAAAGATAACTCAATTTATTTAATTAAACGAACATTGGTTGCGCGGGTGGTGATAACAATTATTATAATCAAGTTTGCGGTCTTGATATAAACACCTGACCCATTAATTAATTAACAGTGCGGCAGGATAGCTCAGTGGTTAGAGCACCAGATTCCGAAGCAGACGTGCCCAGGTTCGTATCCTGTCCGCGGCAAATTCTGGCCAGTAATTGATGAGTTCCCAATAAGGACGAAACCGGTCTACTGGATGAATTGCCTTTTCTACACTATACAATTCTTAGTTTATACTGACATATGTAAGTAATTAATGGGTCAGGTGTTTATATCAAGACCGCAAACTTGATTATAATAATAACTCAATTTATTGTTTGTATTTCATTAAGGGATTTTTGGTACCTTGACTACAGATTGCGTGTATTATGTTTAAATACTGATAAATGTCCAGTTGTGATTATCATCATCATCATCATCATCATGTCCAGCCACACAAAAGTCAAGTGACTAATGTTTCACTGCCATATAGCCATAAGGAGTGAAAAAAAGTATATAAGTGAATTTAAACAAATTATTATTGAGATTTACGAGAGAGAGAGAGAGAGAGAGAGATGATGTTAGCTTCACTATTACAGGTTTACACATTCGTCTAGGAGATTGTACCGTCCTATTATTCCACATTCTTGACCAAAATATATAGTGGTTAAAGGGCGTAATACCGGCTTCTACTGATGAGTCGCCAGTAAGCACGAAACGAATGTGCATGAGATTATACTTTCCGTTCATGCTGCCTTTGGTTTATCCTTCTGGTCACAACTGAACTAATTTGTTACTAGGTTCGCAAAACCTAATACATACTTGCATATATATTAGTTCTTCGCAACAAACAGTATTTAACTGTAATATATTGAATTGAATGATGTCATGCTTACCGCGAAATGTGATAACTGATATCGATGAAGGCCAGAGTGTATGGTTTAACTGGAGTAACAGGTTTTCGGAAATTGTTGTAATTCTCAATTTGGTGAACATTAGCATAAATTTATATCCATCAGGTTGGTATCATGTACCGACTCGGAAACCATAGTGTTAGTATCCGGTACTCATCGATTTCAAAAAGGTATCAGTTACTAACACAATAGCCATAGTGTTAGTATCCTTTACAGACTCGGTATATATATATTTATATAGTGTGAGTTAGCGTTGAAGTCGCATTGTCGTTGACTTTAGATGATGTTAGCTTCTCTATTACAGGTTTACACATTCGTCTAGGAGATTGTACCGTCCTATTATTCCACATTCTTTGACAAAATATATCGTGGTTAAAGGGCGTAATACCGGCTCCTACTGATGAGTCGCCAGTAAGCACGAAACGAATGTGCATGAGATTATACTTTCCGTTCATGCTGCCTTTGGTTTATCCTTCTGGTCACAACTGAACTAATTTGTTACTAGGTTCGCAACACCTAATACATACTTGCATATATATTAGTTCTTCGCAACAAACATTATTTAACGATAACCTTGATAGTCGCATTTCATTACGCCTAAATGTTATTCAAAATTTCTTGATAATGTTAATTAAAACCATTAAATCTGTGTTCCAAAGAAATACTCAGCTGCAAGCGTTCAATCTATAGTCGATATAAACCGTCTATAAATAGCGAATATAAAAGTTGCGATCTTGATAGTACTACGATCGCATCCTTGTTTGCATGTCATCCTAAAAGTCTGTTATAAATAATTTTAACGCGAAGAACTGGCAATGTTTACAATAACTTAATAATAAGACGAATATCTCAATAGTTGTACTGAAACAAATTTGAAGTATTAACAAATACACAAAATTAACGAAGGCTTAACCAACTAAATGAAGAAGCGGGTTAATGTAACTATTAAAGGTGACGCAATATTTACTCGAAGAATTAAAAAGCATGGAATTCTCGGATTCTTAATACAAAACTAAGTTTTAATACAACTAAATTGCGAAGAACGTTAGTAAAAGGTTTAATCGCCTTGAAAATGGTTCAATTATGCAGCTATAACTCTTGCTCATCGCGTCAGGTAGGTGAGACTGACCGATTAAAAAACGCAAGTTGAAGAGCATTTTTGAATAAACGTAGCTGAAAAAATATGAC
The DNA here is from genome assembly GCA_029291075.1 of Eudiplozoon nipponicum. Lineage (NCBI taxonomy): Eukaryota > Metazoa > Platyhelminthes > Monogenea > Mazocraeidea > Diplozoidae > Eudiplozoon > Eudiplozoon nipponicum. Next base: position 4,195 of record JAQBSW010012147.1, on the reverse strand, counting down.
AGTTTCATACAACGTTAATATACAAATCAGACGGAATTCAAGGTTGTTCAAAAAGTAAAAATGAAAAAGTAGTTAAATATTCCAGAGACGATTAGCTGTTGAATCCATAATCAGCAGTTAAATAAGCAAATGAAGTTTGGGTGTTTACATGTCCCAATGTGTGTGTTTCCCGTTTCCAGTTTATTGTTGTATTATGCTTCTATTTAATGAAACTAAATCTCCCATACTTTCAAATTATTCGCAATATAGAATATCGTGTATTACAGTCAAAGTGAATCATGGCGCAAAAAATTGTTTATTAACTGTGTTTTACAAACCTGATTGTGCCAAATGTGTGCTTCAGTTCATTATTTAATTCCTAAATGAAAATGGAATTAAATTTTTTGCAAATACATTTCATTAAGCTGTACCATGCAATGAGAAATATTCCTACTTGTTTACTATCGAATACTTATTTTACCCCGAACACTGGAAATTAGTCAGACAGTTCAAATTATTATTTCAATCGTTGCCAATAATTTCGTAGAACAAAAATGGAGGCGGGTGATTAGATAGCACTAAATACATAGAGCGACGACATTATAACGTTTTTTACTTTTACTTCATGAAGTGTGCTCTGTTAGGGGATCTAGACGATATCTTTTCTGTGTGTTGCACGAATCCACCTACCAGCTTCGCATAAACACTCATTTTTCGATCTTCGTTATTACATTTTCCTTACAGCTATTATTATTTCTATTAATGTTACCATTAGTTAAAGTACAAATAGCAAGAGTTTAAATGACATTTGCAGTATTATGAGTAATAAAATTAATAGTAGTAGTGTTAGTTTAGTTGTTTTTGCTGTATTAATAGTAGCAGTAAAATTAGTAGAAGCGTCATTAGTAATAGCAGTAATAGGGTTATTATTATTTTTATCATCATTTCCATAACTGTTATTATTTTTATTGTTACTAGTAGAAATATAATTAGTAGTATTAGTATTAAATGTAATATTTTTAATGTTAGTAGTAGTGGTAGGAGTGGTGGCAGTAGCACTATTTAAAGAACTAGTATTGTTAATAGAAAATTATTTATTATTATTATTACTATTACTGTTATCTATTAATTATTATTAGTAGATGTAGAAGTAGTATTATTTGTAATTATATTATTTTTGTAGTAGTAATACTAGTGTGGGTAGCAGTAGCATTATTTGAAGTAGTAGTATTACTAATAGTAATATTATCATTATTGGAAGCAGTAAAAGTAGAAGTAGTGCAAGTAGAAAACGCGTTTTTGGCAGTAGTGGTAGTAGTAACAGTAGTTACACCAAAAACAGTACAACTATTATTACGTTTTTCCTATTAAATTATTTTAATTATATATATATATATATATATATATATATATATATATACTCTCTCAATTATTTTATTTTCTATCGATTTGAAATTTTGCGGTAAAACAACATTTTTGGGGCTATTTTCCTAATGTTCGTAAAATAATTTTTAGCGGCGTCAAAATCATAACTTTGTATGTGAATTGGATTAGGATTAAATAAAAAGAAATTTTGTGCTTTTGCATAACTTAGATACGAACGGATTAGGGAATGCGACTTTCCTTTTTCAATAGCTTAACATTATTGTTTATCAGTATTTCTTTTCCCCGTAACATAATGCATTCATACAACTTTATATAATAGACACTCGGTAATGTAGTATGTTCACCGAGAAATTATAATATTGAACAAGAATTAATAAGCACGTGGTATGTAACTGTACATTTTCAAAAACATATATTATAATATAAAGTTGAATTGTAATATTACAGGATGGCATTTATGTAATGAAATAATTTTTGGAACTTCATAATGAATTTGGATATTGAAATACGCATTTAAAATCGGCCATAATTAATTAACTTACCGTTTAGAAACCTTAAATAAAAAGCTGAAATTCTGTAAAGCAATCAAATTTTCCGACACTTAATTCATACTTAACAATCATTGATGAATATAGTATAATATTTTAGTACAGATGTGTTTTTAGCTTAGACCTTACAGAAAAAAATTTACATGTTGTTGGCAAATATGCCAAAAGAGCAATTCCAGTAAGCCAACATTCCTAATAAATTGGTACAGTTTATTTATTTAGATACCAGCAGATTTTTATACCACGAAGTGTTGCAAAAGACTTTTATCTTTAAAAAGAAAAAAAATTATACTAATAGAACTAAACATTTAAAAATAGAATCATTTTTACATTGCGCGCAAACGAATGAGCATGTAGTGAAAACAACGTCATAGATAATAATAACTAAATACTCAGAAATAAATTTCTGCCCTCCATCCAGATACTTTGTGCTTTTTACTGATATTGCCAATGCTTTGTGTTATTAGACTACTTGAACCTTTGGTTTTGTCATAAGCGAGATAATGTATTATACTTACTGAAAATGCGGATGAATAAGTTGACTAACGTTAAATTTTATAAATATGTTTGTTCAATTATTCGAAATTCCTGCATATCTCAATTTATGTAGAAGCTCACTGTGGCAGACGGCATTTTGCACAAGTTAACATTCATCAAATCTTTAATAATTGCCAGTGGAGTGATCTCACTGGTATTGCTTCATTATTAAGTTATCATTAAGAACTTGAAGAAGATAATAATTTAAGTCCTATTAATAAGCTTCTGCTGGAAATAAAGTGTTCAAATAAGCTTTAAATACAACTAACTGACGTAGTAAAAACAACTGTTAAACTTGGAACTTATGGGTGTCCAATCACATACATAGTCTAAGAAACATTTTCTTAATTAATATGACAAAAATTTAACGATGACATAAAAAATCAATTATATTGAAAGCCTTATTGTGAAATCAGATAATTTAAACATTAAACTGTCATGAGAATTTCAACTTGTTTTACAGATAGATTTTAATCACGCTCTAAACTGATACATCTTTATATCAGTAAGTCATTAAATATATGAAAAAAATTTACCTATCTGTACTGAGTTATTTCATTCTTGAGGTATGGCTTTTGGTATTATAGCAAATAAGAAAATAGTATGCTTTATTAAGAAAAATATTTAAACCTGTCGTCATTTAGAGGATTTTGAGTGAGCTGATGTATATTCCTTAGATTTTTACAGTAAATTGTACATAATTCGCATTTTAATAACGTATTCTTCTTATATTTTCGAATATTAGTATTTCAAAAAGCGTTTTTTGGAAAAGAGATATCTGTATTCGTTTAATCATTTTGCAGTTACCAAGTATTTATGTTACAATAAGATGATTTTTCCGTAAAATATCAATTCCAGAATTTTAGTTTACTATTGTACATTACAAAGAATAGCATAATTAATTTGAATTAGCTCACGAAACCATAATGATTTTTTGAAATTTCGCAACTTAAAAATACTGTTGAAAGGCAAAAAAATCTACCAATTCTTCATAGTGACAATACAGAAATCATGTATCTGCTTGGAAAATTAGAGTAATTGAAGGGCAAGTTTAAGCTAACCTCCATTTTAAGGCAGATAATGGGAATATATTCAGTTTTCCTTACAGTTAACAATTTAACGCTAATTCTTTATAGAAGAAATCTGTGCAATACTAGTTATTTATGATTCAAATTCATCGTTTATTTCCACAATGAACGCAAAGCTTGATCGAATTTCTCGGTTTATGAGATGTTAATAAAAAGTGATTTAAACGTGTCATCTTTTTCTGTAAAATGATATTTATCATCATTTCGGGTATTCTGATTTATCTATGATATTCCTATTCCAATAGAATTTCTCTTTCATCATAAAATGTGACAACGTAAAGTATGACATAGGGCATTAAATTCATTATAACTAAACCTTTCTAATTCCTCTTAAGAGAAATATTATTCGCAATTTATCCTACAGAATTAAGAAACGTTTTGATAAAAATGTTACTGATACCAACTGTCCGAGCTTTGAAAACAATTATCCCAATAGTTGCTTTGATAAAAAAACATGAAATATGAACTACCAAAGAAAATAATATTCATCCCAACACCAAACCGTAAAACAATATTTGTCAGTATAAACTTTAAAGGGAGCAAACCATCAGAAATATTTAATAGAAGACTTTAGGAAGCAGTGAATATTATCACGCCTAAGACACAACGGATATTTGTTGGTACAACGAAATTCCTGCTAAACATATATGTGAAGAA
>JAQBSW010012146.1:0-17722 GCA_029291075.1 Eudiplozoon nipponicum | reverse complement strand
TTGGGTTGTAACGCGGAGCCGCGTGTTACAATACAATTAACGAATTTTTTGAATTTTTTGGAATGTGACTGTATAATCAAAACTGCACATCTCCAAGTGACGTTGGTTTCGCTAAAATATTTTTTGGTTTTGTACTCTAATTAGTAACGAAATTATATTTAAACAGGTGGTGAGTATTTACATTTATGAAACACTGCTACAAATGAGCAGTACTAAAATATCAGCATAACGATGTTGAACAGGAGAGATACTTGTAGCTGCAGTCTCTAATGTACCGACTATATGATGAAAAGTAATAGTCCAAATAGTGAAAGCACTAGGGTTGAAGATGACGAGATAGTGCTGGACACTATAACATCGTCTGATGCAAGCTCAACTCAAAGGGAATAGTTATTCCTAAAATACGTGATACTGTTACGTCCACTTTATTGAACATAAGAAAAAACTCTGGAGAGCTAGCTAAATCTTAGTAGTGGAGCAAAATAATGGAGAAAAAGCAAACCAGCTTAAACTAAAGAGACAAGTCAAAAGTATAGTACTCCATTTTTTAAGTTAAATTTGTATGGTCTAAAAAACGAAAAGTTATGCTGCGCAATTTCGTACAGATAAAAATATTTATAAGTTTATAATTTTTTGAAAACGTGGCTCATTATGTCTATAGAGAATTACGTATCTGCCAAATATATATATTTGCTACCCCTGCAAGACAGGTCGTCGCATAATTAGGCTTATAGTGTCTTCATTGATTGTATGACTTGGTGTTATGCCAGATTTGTGAGCAATTTTGTAAATTATTCTATTATTGTGCTTTGTAACTTTGCGTCAAAAGTTTCACAAAGATCCGATTAATCCCAATTTCCTTGTCTGTATCTATTTTGTCTACGATCGGGGTGGGCTTGTATTCGTTCCTTTCGTCCGAAGGCTTCAACATCGTTCATACTAACCATTGGAAATGCGGTTCTAGATTGGATAGAACCGCATTTCCAATGGGTTGTATGAACAATTTTGAGTCCTCAGGACGAAAGGGATGAATACACGCCCAGCCCGATCGAAAAAAACAGATACGGACAAGGAAATTGGGATCAATTGGATCATTGTGCAACTGTTGATGAAGTGGTTTATGAAGAAATTTTTGGACCACTGCGTACATGCTAAACGAAGATCACAAAATTTGGTCATTAACTTCAATATTATATTTTTTTAAATATAATACTGTTGATGCGATTTGAATAAACTGCGGATATGTGAAAACTCCAATTTATTATTTAATGATGATCCAATACAAATTAAAATGGACCCAACGAGAGATCAGGAATATTCAGGAAATGCGTATTTAGAAAAGTATAAGGTTGTCTGTTACAATTAGGAGGTTGATCGTCATTTGCATGAATTATACCATAAACAAATTACTCTATTATGATATAGACATAAAACTGATAAACAAAGCCTCAAGATGAAAAATTCACGTTATCATTATATCTGAATTTAAGGGAAACGTGTTATAAAGGTTAGCAGATAGGTTGCATATTTACTTTATTATAGACAAAAATGATTGTTGTCTCCGTGTCTAACCTAGAATTTTATGTTTCAAAGTTGATCTTTACGTGAGATTGTACCAAAAAAGATTGATAAGAGAAGATGTAAGTTAAGAATTCATATTAAATATTGTCAAATGAAATAAAATTAGTGAAATCAAAATGGTATAACCTCTTTATAAATGGCTATATCTAACAAAACGAACACATTATATGTTTTCTGCACAAAAGTAATCCAGAAGTTGGCTTCAAAGTTCTGAATTATTATTATAATTATAAATACATTTACATTGTCAATGCAAAATATGACAGTGAGTTAATTATGAATTTATCGATGTTTTAATAGACTAATGGTTGATTTACAGAGTTCTAGTCCTATGACTGCTTTACTGGGTTCTTATGTAAAAATAAGCAACAAATTTAAGTTGACTGGGAGACACTAGTAATAATTATTTTCAAAATTAAATCCAAAAAGCAAAACTATTACTTCGAAATATCAATCAATAATACAATGAAATGCACTCAAGTTGTTTTGTAGGAGGTTTTGTAGTTAATGTAAGAGGTTCTGCGAGCTAGTTGTCTATTTAGTGCGATATTGTGTCCATACATAAGCCTGGTAGCCGTTATTACGATCCGCGTTCATGATTAATCCATGGTTCTCTCCCGAAGGGTGATGTGAGAAGGCACAAGCATGAACTCATTGTTTTATTAAGTAAAATGTTATAAAGCAGAGAAAAATCGTGTAAAAGTTGTCACAATAAGCACTGTAATTAAATTCAAGTTTTGCGTTGTTACAATAATCCATCGGCGAAACCATTTGCTCTAGGATTACGAGCCGCAGTCACGAAGTGTTTGACACCATAGTATTCCAGTAGGGAAGCGAACTCTTCGCCGAGGAATTGTGCACCACGATCAGTTTTCACTTCAGCTGGAGCACCAAACCGAGCGAACCAATTGAGCTCTAAAGCATAACTGACAGTGTCTTGCTTCATGTCAGGCAGTGGTATGGCCTCATACCATCGAGTGGTGCGATCACGTATTGACAGTCGATAGCGTAAGTTACAGTTAAATACTGTTTAGTGCGAAAAACTAATATATATCAATTTGTATTAGGTATAGCGAACCTAGTAACAAATCAGTTCAGTTGTGACCAGAAGGATAAACCAAAGGCAGCATGAACGGAAAGTATAATCTCATGCGCATTCGTTTCGTGCTTACTGGCGAATCATCAGTAGGAGCCGGTATTACGCCCTTTAACCACTATATATTTGGTAGAAGAATGTGGAATAATAGGACGGTACAATCTCCTAGACGAATGTGTAAACCTGCAATAGTGAAGCTAACATCATATAAAGTCTACAACAATGCGACTTCAACGCTAACTCACACTATATAATATATATACCGAGTCTGTAAAGGATACTAACACTATGGCTATTGTGTTAGTAACCGATACCAAAATTATTGTACCGAAAAGGTACATGGTACTAACACTATGGTTTCCGAGTCGGTACATGGTACCAAACTGATGGATATCAATTTATGCTATAGTTCACCGAAATTGAGAATTAAAACAATTTCTGAACACCTGTTACTCCAGTAAATCCATACACTCTGGCCTTGCTCAATATCAGTTATCACATTTCGCGGTAAGCATGACATCATTCAATTCAATATATAACAGCTAAATACTGTTTATTGCGAAGAGCTAATATATATGCAAGTATGTATTAGGTTTTGCGAACCTAGTAACTAATTAGTTCAGTTGTGACCATAAGGATAAACCAAAGGCAGCATGAACGGAAAGTATAATCCCATGTGTGGCAATAGCCATCTTTAAGACAAATAATGAACAAAGTCTTATCTAGGGCAGACATTATTTCAACAGAAATTCCTCGCAGAAGCGCCCGTATAAGAATGAAGCAGTCAGCCCAATAATAAAAGCAGACTTCGAGCCGAAGTGAACATAAATTAATTAATATGTGTAAATTTGTTTTATTAAATCGATGCTCGTTGTGCGAGCAAAATTCTATATATAATTGAGTAAACATACAGCATGTGTGGTACATTTAATATGGCTTCTGATGGGTTGGAAACGTTGATTCAGGGACTGACTTTTCAAATGAATAATTTAACTACAGAATTAGGCATAATTAAGTCTCGTCTGGAAGATACGCTAATAATAAACACAGACGACATACATGTACGTGGACCATCCAACATAGGTGGACATAACAATGGCGACCGCGCCGAAGAGGAATCAGGAGGAAATATGTCGGCGTTTTCATCCGAATCGAAAAGTTATTTCAGACCGTTATCAGAGTTTAAGCCAATGCTGGCACCACTAGATGTGAAAAGGCCATAGTTGTAGTTCGAAAAATTTGAAGCATTAGTTCGAGCCAAAGAATTTTCATTAGAAGCACCTATTGTACGTGTGGCTGTTCAGGAATTAGTGGACCGGACAGTAGCAGTCCAATTGGAATTGCCGGTTGACCTCACGTATGAAGAGTACAAAATACGTGTGTTTGATCATTTCCAGGCCAGGCCTCAGGATGTGTTCTCAGAATAATACAGCCTGAAACCATAACTGGGTGAGATGCCCATGAATACCATGACAAGTATCAAGCAGTGGTTCTCGAAGCTTACCGAGTCCTTACCAGGGTTGCAACCACATGAGGCCATTATGTTCATGCTGCTGGATCCTACCAGATACGGTGCAATATCCAGCGCCCCAGGAGGCCTTGAAGAGAGACTTCAGGCTCTTCAAAGTTCGGCCATGATGACAAACAAAGTGGCAGCTGCATCTCCACGCATGGGTCCAGTTACAACATCTGGCAGGAGCAACGTACGTACTGGAATTCTTCGCGGCATAATAATCAATTCCGTGACAGAAGGCAACAGCCAGTGGCCTGGAAGCAAAGTCAGTATATAAGGACTCCAGCTCCGACGAATACGACGTATAAGCGTCAGCAAAACCCATGTACTGCTCCTCGAGAACGGCCAGTGCAGTGGAGTAACAGGGTGCACAATCTCACAAATAAAGGTGGGAGAGAGCAGGGCACAAATATTAATCCTTTGGTGGCTCCGACGGGTAGATCGAATGAAGACCAGCAGATCAAACAAAAAAGTGGTCCGAACCAGATGGCCTTTGAAGAAAAAGAAGTGTAGGAAACATTGCCAAATGTAAGAATTTTCATTAAAGTTAAATTTTTAGAACTCTTCAACGGACAGCCAGTAATAATCCAATTGGATACTGGAGCTGATGTGTCGGTACTACCATTGACTTAACCATTGAACAATGTAAAACCTACGGAAGCAAGTTTATGTCAGACAACGGGCGCAACGATGGTGGCTGTGGGCGAATGGGACACGAAATTGTTAATAAATGAAAATATCTTTCATGTCTTGTGTTGTAGCGAATATGCAAACACCTTTATTGTGACTTGATTTCATTAGAAAACGGGTTAAGACGATAGACTGTAAAAATAAACGTGTATGCCTATCGCGGCCTGAGGGAATAAGTTCAATAAAGTCTATATGTACCCCTAAGATGCAGGAGACCAGTTGTCTGCCTGGGTGGTGGAAGAATCTTCAAACCCAATATAACATTATATTCCAACTGCCTGATTGTAGCGAGCATCTAGGGCCGACGGTCGACCAGTTTAAGCTATGGCTAGAACTAAATGACGGTTACGAACAATCAAAAGTATATTGTGCTCCTCCAAAGAAATGAGCAGCAGTGACTCGAGCAACACAAGAGTTGATAGAGGCCGGTGTTTTTGGACCATCATCATCTGTCTTTCGTGCTTCGATGGTTTACGTTACGAAAAAGGATGGTTCGCTCCGACCGGTGGCTGATTTTAGGCAATTGAACTCAGTAACTAAACCGGACACGTATTCCATGCCGGCTCTGCGTGATCTTTTCTTACAACTAGCGAGAGGCAAATGGTTTGCCGTGCTTGATCTTAAACAGAGATTTTGGCAAATAAGCGTGCGGGCCGAAGACCGATGGAAGTTAGCGGTACAAGTACCCCAAGGTCATTTCCAATTCACCCGGGTACCATTTTGCCTTGAAAACGCACCGAAAGTGTTCCAAAGAATGATGGACTCGTTCGTGTCTGACTTAACTTGTACAACAGCTTACGTGGACGATTTTATTATATGGGCCACTACTGAACACGAATTACGTGTTAGGCTGCAGAAGATGTTGGCCAAAGCTGTAGAATGGCGATTACATTTTAATCCAGAAAAGGTTCAGGTAGGTCAAGAAGTGCGGTTCTTGAGGCACTTAATCTCAGCGGACGGATACATGCCGTTAGATTCGAATGTACAGCCTATAAAGTATAATCCGGTGCCTACTACTAGAAGATAATTGCGCCGGTTTGTTGGTATGGTGAATTTCTATAGACCATATCTCGCAGGAATGGCGGTTACGCAACAGCTCTTATCTCAGTTAACTAGTGCCAAGATACCATTTCGTTGGACGGAGGAGGCTCAAGAAGCGTTTGTGCTATGCAAGCAGAAATTAATAGAGGCAACTATTTTGACTTTCCCGGTAGGTAATATGTCAATTGTTACAGACGCGTCAGATATTGTGATAGAAGCGTTGTTACAAGCTGACGGACGTCCTGCGCAATATATAAGTCGCACACTCACTAAGGCAGAACAGAACTATACCGTCACAGAAAAGGAATTACTTGCCGTACAATGGGCGCTACGGAAATATAGATATTTTGTCATGGGGGGACACGTGGAAATCTTTACCGACCACAAAGCGCTAGTGCATTGGAGATCACTATGTATTGAGAAGAAACGAGTACATCGAGCCATTGAAGAACTGGAAGAATACGATATATCAATTTATCATAGAGCAGGAATCGAGAATGCGGCAGCCGATGTACTCAGCAGAATTTCCGCTGTGCGGGCTTCGCCGCTTATAAAAGTCTCTGAAGAACAGGGAAGAGATGCTACATGTCATTAAATAGTCAATCAATTAAAAAACAGCACAGTGGTGTTTGCACCATATAAAACGTTGAGTCTACAGAACGGCCTGTTGGTGCGGAAAGAAGGACAAACAGTGCAATGGTTTGTGCCAGAATCTATAAGAACAGAATTAATGGCCTTTTGGCATGAAACGTTAGGACATCCCGGTGCTGGGCGGCTCATTGAGACATTGCAGTCACGATTGTATTGGCCTGGCATGTCCAAAGAAATTCGTAGCTATTGTCAACAGTGCACTACATGCCAAAGTTGTAAACCACAAAAACGAGAAAAAGTCACGCCGATTGCTTTCAATGCCACTGCACGAAACGAGTTTCTGCATATCGACCTGGTAGGTCCACTGCCAGTAGCTCGCGGCGGCGTGTCCTATGTGTTTTCCATGGTCGATAAGTTTACCCGATGAGTCGAGTTTGTACCACTGAAGAAGATCACAACAGAAAAGATTATAACGTGCTTAGAAGAGCGATGGCTCAGTCGATTCAGTGCACCACAAGATATAGTTACCGATCAAGGCGCACAGTTTGAGTCGAAAAGAATTTAATCAGTGGTGCAAAGACCTTGACATAAAGCATTCCCGCACAGTCACTTATCACCCGCAAACCAATGCGACAGCTGAGCGCGCACATAGGACGATGAAAGAGATACTGCGATGTTGGTGCCACGAGAGCCCGGGAACGTAGAGAGACAAATTATATTTGGTCGAGCGGGCCATGCGCTTTACAGTCTCAACAGCTACAGGATTCGCTCCAACGACCATGGTCTATGGAGGACACATAAGACTGAAGGTGAACCTGTTATCCAAGGATCCTATGAGTGCTGCACCATAGCGGATATTCAGGAGCGACTAAACCAGTTAACTGAATATGTTGGTGCCACACAGCGACAAGGCTATGCAAGGCAACGGACACGCACTCGCCTAAATGTCGGCGACTATGTCATGGTCGCAAAGGTCGAGCCCATGGCACTGCAGGCTGTCAATGATGGGCTGTATCGCGTGGAGAGGGTGGACTCAGAGCACAATACTGTTTTTGTTAGCATGCCCGATGGACCACGAGCTGTTGCACTGGATCGTTTAAGCAGAGTGCCAAAGCCGATTCCTGAGGGGGGAAGATGTGGCAATAGCCACCTTTAAGACAAATAATGAACAAAGGGTCTTATCTAGGGCAGATATTATTTCAACAGAAATTCCTCGCAGAAGCGCCCGTATAAGAATGAAGCAGTCAACCCATGGATAAAAGAAGACTTCGAGCCGAAGTGAACATAAAATAATTAATATGTGTAAATTTGTTTTATTAAATCGATACTCGTTGTGCGAGCAAAATTCTATATATAATTGAGTAAAAATAAAGCACGTGTGGTACATTTAATATGGCTTCTGATAGGTTGGAAACGTTGATTCAGGGACTGGCTTCTCAAATGACTAATTTAACTGCAGAATTAGGCATAATTAAGTCTCGTCTGGACGATACGCTAATAATAAACACAGACGTGGGCCAACCAACATAGGTGAACATTACACCATGCACACTCGTTTCGTGCTTACTGGCGACTCATCATTAGGAGCCGGTATTACGCCCATTAACCACTATATATTTGGTCACAGAATGTGGGATAATAGGATGGTACAATCTCCTAGACGAATGTTTAAACTTGAAGTAGTGAAGCTAACATGATATAAAGTCTACGACAATGCGACTTCAACGCTAACTCACACTATATAATATATATACCGAGATTGTAAAGGATACTAACACTATTGCTCTTGTGTTAGCAACCGATACCAACATTATTGTACCGAAAAGTTACATGGTACTAACATTATGGATTCCGAGTCGGTACATGCTACCAACCTGATGGATATCAATTTATGCTATAGTTCACCATAATTGAGAATTACAAAAATTTCGGAACACCAGTTACTCCAGTTAGCCCATACTCTCTGGCCTTGATCTATATCAGTTATCACATTTCGCGGGAAGCATGACATCATTCAATTCAATATCTAACAGTTAAATTCTGTTTGTTGCGAAGAACTTATATATATGCAAGTATGTATTAGGCGTTGCGAACATGGTAACTAATTAGTTTAGTTGCGACCAGAAGGATAAACCAAAGGCAGTATGAACGAAAATTATAATCGCATGCACATTCGTTTCGTGCTTACTGGCGACTTATCAGTAGGGGCCAGTATTACGCCCTTTAACCACCATATATTTGGTCGAAGAATGTGGGATAATAGGACGGTACAATCTCCTAGACGAATGTTAAAAACAGCAATAGTGAAGCTAACATTATATAAAGTCTCCGACAATGCGACTTCAACGCTAACTCAGACTATATAATATATATATTCCGAGTCTGTAAAGGATACTAACACTATGGCTATTCTGTTTATAACCGATACCAAAATTATTGTACAGAAAAGGTACGTGGTACCAACACTATGGTTACCCAGTCGGTACCTGGTACCAATCTGATGGATATCAATTTATGCCATAGTCCACCGAAATTGAGAATTAGAAAAATTTCTGAACACGTGTTAATCCAGTTAATCCATACACCCTGGACTTGATCGACATCAGTTATCACAATTCGCGGTAAGCATGACACCTATCAATTCAATATATAACAGTAAAATACTGTTTGTTGCGAAGATCTAATATATATGCAAGTATGTATTAGGTTTTGCGAACCTGGTACCAAATTAGTTCAGTTGTGACCAGAAGGATAAACCAAAGGCAAAATGAACAGAAAGTATAATTTTATGCACATTCGTTTCGTGCTTTCTGGCGAATCATCTGTAGGAGCCGGTATTACGCCCTTTAACCACTCTATATTGGGTCGAAGAATGTGGGATAATAGGACGATACAATCTCCTTGACGAATGCGTAAACCTGGAATAGTGAAGCAAACATCATATAAAGTCTACGAAAACGCGACCTCAACGCTAATTCACACTATATAATATATATACCGAGTGTGTAAATGATACTAACATTATTTTGGTAGTACCCGATACAAACATTATTTTACCGAAAAGTTACATGGTACTTACACTATGGTTTTGGAGTCGGTACATGGTGCCAACCTGATCGATATCAATTTATGCTATAGTTCAGCGAAATTGTTGTAATTCTCAATTTCGATGAACTACTGCTCGTGGTACCATTCTTCTACTCGAAAGCATGAGTGTTAATACCATGTACCTTTTCGGTAAAATAATGTTGGTATCGGTTTCTAGCACAATAGACATAGTGTTAGTATCCTTTACAGACTCGGTATATATATTATATAGTGTGAGTTAGCGTTGAAGTCGCATTGTCCTAGATTATACGATGTTGGCTTCACTATTGCGGGTTTACACATTCATCTAGGAGATTGTACCGTCCTATTATCCCACATTCTTCGACCAAATATATAGTGGTTAAAGGGCGTAATACCGGCTCCTACTGATGAGTCGCCAGTAAGCACGAAACGAATGTGCATGAGATTATACTTTCCGTTCATGCTGCCTTTGGTTTATCCTTCTGGTCACAACTGAACTAATTTGTTACTAGGTTCGCAACACCTAATACATACTTGCATATATATTAGTTCTTCGCAACAAACAGTATTTAACTGTTATATATTGAATTGAATGATGTCATGCTTACCGCGAAATGTGATAACTGATATCGATCAAGGCCAGAGTGTATGGATTTACTGGAGTAACAGGTGTTCAGAAATTGTTGTAATTCTCAATTTCGGTGAACTTTAGCATAAATTGATATCCATCAGGTTGGTATCATGTACCGACTCGGAAACCATAGTGTTAGTACCATGTACCTTTTCGGTACAATAATGTTGGTATCGGTTACTAACACAATAGCCATAGTGTTAGTATCCTTTACAGACTCGGTATATATATTATATAGTGTGAGTTAGCGTTGAAGTCGCATTGTCGTTGACTTTAGATGATGTTAGCTTCACTATTGCAGGTTTACACATTCGTCTAGGAGATTGTACCGTCCTATTATTCCACATTCTTCGACCAAATATATAGTGGTTAAAGGGCGTAATACCGGCTCCTACTGATGAGTCGCCAGTAAGCACGAAACGAATGTGCATGAGATTATACTTTCCGTTCATGCTGCCTTTGGTTTATCCTTCTGGTCACAACTGAACTAATTTGTTACTAGGTTCGCAACACCTAATACATACTTGCATATATATTAGTTCTTCGCAACAAACAGTATTTAACTGTTATATATTGAATTGAATGATGTCATGCTTACCGCGAAATGTGATAACTGATATCGATCAAGGCCAGAGTGTATGGATTTACTGGAGTAACAGGTGTTCAGAAATTGTTGTAATTCTCAATTTCGGTGAACTTTAGCATAAATTGATATCCATCAGGTTGGTATCATGTACCGACTCGGAAACCATAGTGTTAGTACCATGTACCTTTTCGGTACAATAATGTTGGTATCGGTTACTAACACAATAGCCATAGTGTTAGTATCCTTTACAGACTCGGTATATATATTATATAGTGTGAGTTAGCATTGAAGTCGCATTGTCGTAGACTTTATTTGATGTTAGCTTCACTATTGCAGGTTCACACATTCGTCTAGGAGAATGAACTGTCCTATTATCCCACATCCTTCGACCAAATTTATAGTGGTTAAAGGGCTTCATACCGGCTGTTACTGATGAGTCGCCAGTAAGCACGAAACGAATGTGCATGAGATTATACTTTCCGTTCATGCTGCCTTTGGTTTATCCTTCTGGTCACAACTGAACTAATTTGTTACTAGGTTCGCAACACCTAATACATACTTGCATATATATTAGTTCTTCGCAACAAACAGTATTTAACTGTTATATATTGAATTGAATGATGTCATGCTTACCGCGAAATGTGATAACTGATATCGATCAAGGCCAGAGTGTATGGATTTACTGGAGTAACAGGTGTTCAGAAATTGTTGTAATTCTCAATTTCAGTGAACTATAGCATAAATTGATATCCATCAGGTTGGTACCATGTACCGACTCGGAAACCATAGTGTTAGTACCATGTACCTTTTCGGTACAATAATGTTTGTATCGGTTACTAACACAATAGCCATAGTGTTAGTATCCTTTACAGACTCGGTATATATATTATATAGTGTGAGTTAGCGTTGAAGTCGCATTGTCGTAGACTTTATATGATGTTAGCTTCACTATTGCAGGTTTACACATTCGTCTAGGAGATTGTACCGTCCTATTATTCTTCGACCAAATATATAGTGGTTAAAGGGCGTAATACCGGCTCCTACTGATGAGTCGCCAGTAAGCACGAAACGAATGTGCATGAGATTATACTTTCCGTTCATGCTGCCTTTGGTTTATCCTTCTGGTCACAACTGAACTAATTTGTTACTAGGTTCGCAACACCTAATACATACTTGCATATATATTAGTTCTTCGCAACAAACAGTATTTAACTGTTATATATTGAATTGAATGATGTCATGCTTACCGCGAAATGTGATAACTGATATCGATCAAGGCCAGAGTGTATGGATTTACTGGAGTAACAGGTGTTCAGAAATTGTTGTAATTCTCAATTTCGGTGAACTATAGCATAAATTGATATCCAT
The DNA here is from genome assembly GCA_029291075.1 of Eudiplozoon nipponicum. Lineage (NCBI taxonomy): Eukaryota > Metazoa > Platyhelminthes > Monogenea > Mazocraeidea > Diplozoidae > Eudiplozoon > Eudiplozoon nipponicum. The sequence continues at coordinate 5,556 of JAQBSW010012146.1, read as the reverse complement.
CAGGTTGGTACCATGTACCGACTCGGAAACCATAGTGTTAGTACCATGTACCTTTTCGGTACAATAATGTTGGTATCGGTTACTAACACAATAGCCATAGTGTTAGTATCATTTACAAACTCGGTATATATATTATATAGTGTGAGTTAGCATTGAAGTCGCATTGTCGTAGACTTTATATAATGTTAGCTTCACTATTGCAGGTTTACACATTCGTCTAGGAGATTGTACCGTCCTATTATTCCACATTCTTCGACCAAATATATAGTGGTTAAAGGGCGTAATACCGGCTCCTACTGATGAGTCGCCAGTAAGCACGAAACGAATGTGCATGAGATTATACTTTCCGTTCATGCTGCCTTTGGTTTATCCTTCTGGTCACAACTGAACTAATTTGTTACTAGGTTCGCAACACCTAATACATACTTGCATATATATTAGTTCTTCGACAACAAACAGTATTTAACTGTTATATATTGAATTGAATGACGTCATGCTTACCGCGAAATGTGATAACTGATATCGATCAAGGCCAGAGTGTATGGATTTACTGGAGTAACATGTGTTCAGAAATTGTTGTAATTCTCAATTTCGGTGAACTATAGCATAAATTGATATCCATCAGTGTTGGTACCATGTACCGACTCGGAAACCATAGTGTTAGTACCATGTACCTTTTCGGTAAAATAATGTTGGTATCGGTTACTAACACAATAGCCATAGTGTTAGTATCCTTTACAGACTCGGTATATATATTATATAGTGTGAGTTAGCATTGAAGTCGCATTGTCGTAGACTTTATATGATGTTAGCTTCACTATTGCAGGTTTACACATTCGTCTAGGAGATTGTACCGTCCTATTATCCCACATTCTTCGACCAAATATGTAGTGGTTAAAGGGCGTAATACCGGCTCCTACTGATGAGTCGCCAGTAAGCACGAAACGAATGTGCATGAGATTATACTTTCCGTTCATGCTGCCTTTGGTTTATCCTTCTGGTCACAGCTGAACTAATTTGTTACTAGGTTCGCAACACCTAATACATACTTACATATATATTAGTTATTCGCAAAAACACTATTTAACTGTTATATATTGAATTGAATGATGTCATGCTTTCCTCGAAATGTGATAACTGATATCTTTCAAGGCGAGAGTGTATGGATTTACTGGAGTAACATGTGTTCAGAAATTGTTGTAATTCTCAATTTCGATGAACTTTAGCATAAATTGATATCCATCAAGTTGGTATCATGTACCGACTCGGAAACCATGGTGTTAGTACCATGTACCTTTTCGGTACAATAATGTTGGTATCGGTTACTAACACAATAGACATAGTGTTAGTATCCTTTACAGACTCGGTATATATATTATATAGTGTGAGTTAGCGTTGAAGTCGCATTGTCGTAGACTTTATATGATGTTAGCTTCACTATTGCAGGTTTACACATTCGTCTAGGAGATTGTACCGTCCTATTATCCCACATTCTTCGACCAAATATATAGTAGTTAAAGGGCGTAATACCGGCTCCTACTGATGAGATGCCAGTAAGCACGAAACGAATTTGCATGAGATTATACTTTCCGATCATGCTGCCTTTGGTTTATCCTTGTTGTCACAACTGAACTAATTTGTCACTTTGTTCGAACAGCTTATACATACTTGATAGCGTATATTATCATTTCAGGTAAGTTTACCAGATCAACGTGTATGTGCGTGAACTGTACTTTGGGTACTTGGATGACTTGTGGCGCCGTTTTGGTGTGTCTCGTCACTTTTCATTTATGACATTCTAGACATTCTTTTGGAAATGCGAGTTTTAATGAAATTCATTGTATCCTTCCTGTGTGCAAAATTTCTTTTTGTTTTTGCACACAGGAAGGCGATTGACATCAAATGTCCGAAGTGATAGATCATCTTGCTGTGCTGCTTACAATTCCTGAATAATTATTGGTGAAAGACAGAGGATACAGGCGTAGAATTCTGCATGACGGCGCAAGGAGTCTGCAACTACGTTTTCTGATCCTTTGACGTGAGTGACTTTATATTCATTCTCGTGTATTCGTTTAAGTTGGTGGTGTAGATCTTGAACTATCGGACATTCAGATAAGTGTGGAAGTGTAGAATCGACCAGTAGATTGCGAATAACTCTTTCCCTAATATACCATATCGCGTCTCGCGAGGTTTTAGCTTTTTCGAGTAGAACAATAGGTCGGTGTATGCCATTGATGGACTGTTGAAGTACTGCGCCTGTGACAACGTCTGATGCGTCCGTGATCAAGCTGAGATCAAGCAGGAGAATGCAGCATGGTCGCTATGCATAAAGTCCTTTTGGCATCTTTGTAAGCCTGCATGTCGTCCAAGTTGAGCTGAATCAGTTGTGATTTCTTGACAAAACGGCTTTTTGGCACGAGATATTTGTGATGAGGTGCCAGAATCTTGGCAAGGTAAGGTACGAATCGAGAATAGTAGTAATTAATCTTGCCCCACAATCGTCGTAATGCTCGAACGGTAGTTGGAGGCTGTATATCTTGAATGGCACGAACCTCAGCCGGTATAGGTTTCATGCCTTTCTCGGAAATTTGATGACCAAGGTATTCAATTGTTTTTTGTGCAAAGACATCTGTTGCAATAAAGCCGGAAGCCATAGTCTGTCAGACATGCGAGTAGAATGCCAATATGTTCTATATGTTCGGACATTGAGTTGGAGAATACCAGAATGTTGTCTAAATATGGAATTACAAATGGTAGACCATCTAGTATTACGTCCATAACGTGTTTGAGATGCGTTCTGAAGACCGAAAAGCATATAATGATATTCGTGAGTGCCACCTCCGGTGAATCTGAGTGCAATATAGAATACGGAGTCTTTGTCCATCGGTACTTGATATTAGGCTTTCACTAGGTCGAGTTTTGAATACATAGCAAGACCGATAGTGGATCTGAGTACGTTGGCTGGATTTAGCAGGATTTGCGAATCAGACTGTGTGCAGGAATTGAGAATACGATAATAGAATAGAATAGAATATCTTTATTTGGATTCAAACCACACATGTTCCATCAAATAATAAAATTAGAAAATGTACAATATAAAAAGATATCACATCACATATATATGTGCAATTAGTTGTACTGTACAATTTATCAGCATCAGAAAGATCAGCTGTAAACAGTGATAGATTCTTCATCAAAATTACAAAAAAAATTTAAGTTATAATTCGAGTATAACATTTGTAAAAAAAGGGAACCATGACTAATAATTGATTGTGTGCATTGTTGATTAACAAGATGATATAATGCATAACATTTCAGTTTTAATAATACAAAATTTGAAGATAGAATCTCAGGAGAAATTATGTTGCTGAAAAACAATTAATCCTGTCTTTTATTTAACCATGAGAAAGTATTATCATAATCAAAATTAAAAATATCAGCAGGATTAAACACTTTTTCTAGTTCGGTAGATAAAAATTTAAAAGACATTTTAGTTGGAGGCGTTTCTCTAAGCCCCTTTGGCAATTGATTGTAAATTTTGTAAATTTTTGAAAAAGAGAATAGCTTGCCCGCAACATTCCCCACCAATGGTGGAGATATTGCAAAATGACCAGATCTAGTTCCAATTTCATGACTCTTTCTTATGGGATTCATATAGGCACCAGACCACTGGTTCAAATGGAAAACCTTTATGCAATAGCACATTCTCCGAAACCATAAAGGGTGCAGTGATACAAACTGTAATCTAGTGGCGTATATAGTGCAGGAGATAGGACTAATTTGTTTCACAACTTTTCTTTGTACAGCTTCTATCTTATTAGACAAACCCTTTGTTAAGGGATTCCAAGTAGCGGCAGCATATTCTAGTATCGGTCTAATCCATATTATAAACATTTTAAATTTTATTTCATGCGATATAATATTTCTATTTAGTAATGCCCATCTGTTCTTGGCACTGCCTACTATCCTTTCAATATGTCTCTCAGCAGAAGCCGTACAATGAATAGTTATGCCTAAATCCTTAATTTCTTGCATAAGTTTAATCTCAAAAACATCATTAATCTCAGCATCATGAAAATAAACATAATTAAAATCTGTTCTGTTACCTATTTTTAAAGCTCTCGTCTTTTTACTGTTTATTTTCAGCCCTAGTGTTAACAAATATCTACTTAAATCATACAAATCTAGTGTCACATTATTTTTGGAGAATTCAACATTATTTGGATCAATTGGAAAGATTATTTTCAAATCATCAGCAAATTTGCAAACTCGACCGTTAGGGATCTTAGTTTCCAAATGTGCAAATACAATTTTAAATAAAATTGGCCCCAAACTTGATCCCTGTGGAACTCCACTTGTTACCCTTTTCGATTTAGATATCAAATCGTTTACTTGAATACTCATTCTTCGATTATATAAATAGTATCTAAGTAATCTAAAAATATTCGGATCAATATTCAATAAATTAATCGCATTCAAAATAGTGTAACGACACAAATCAATCGCCGACATATTGCGTAAATTAAATTCAAATTTATTTACGTTGCACCAATGAGAAAAAAGCAAATTGCCGTTTAACCACGTTTAACCACGTTTAACCAATAGTATGCAAGTACACATATTGCATGCTATTTAAGCACGGTAATTTACCATGCAAGTCAGTTGTGGCATTTGCCTTCTACCTGCTTCACGCGTGTGCGTTCTGTCGGCTGTCAATACGTGTGCGCTCTGTCGGCTGTCAATACCTACTCATCTTGTTGCGGGATACCGGAGAGACGAGCCAATTGAGTGCAGGACCTGCAGGACACCATCCACAACGCGATCACAGCTCAACCACGGGAGCAACAAATCAACCAGAGTCCACCCAAGGCTCTAGGACATCTTCAACGCTGAAGACTTCAAGAGAACGCATTACCCGGCCCTCTTAAGGGCCCCCATATCAGTAACTAATCTCTATTCAGAGCACCTTAACCGAGTTTGTAACGTCGTACGGCATTTACTTGAAGCCGGGGCGTTTACAAAATTGGCGACCGCGCCAGGATATTGATTATTTATCTGATTTTTTTTGGGTATAAATAAATTGACTTTCTTCTTCATTTGTTTGGGATAAATCGACTAACATTTGCGTTTTCTTTACCCTGATCCTGTTTTTTTTTCTGGGAATTTTTGTTGGGTATATATTCGTGAATTTGTGGTGTTCTTCTTCCCTAAAGGAAAATTTCAAATTTTGGAAGCAGTGTGTTATTCTTGCTGTTGAAAATAATAATTCATTGGCACTAAAGGCCAACGGGGCCTCTTCGTCTTCCCTAAAGGAAAATTTCAAATTTTGGAAGCAGTGTGTTATTCTTGCTGTTGAAAATAATAATTCATTGGCACTAAAGGCCAACGGGGCCTCTGTTCGTCTTCCCTACAGGACAATTTCAATTTTTGGAAGGAGTGACGCTGTTCTGTGTTGAAATAATAATACATTGTCATCAAAGGCCATCGGGGCCTCTGTTCGTTTTTTCCTTTTGTACTGGACAATATCAAGCAACAGTGGAAGCTGTTTGTGGGACA
>JAQBSW010012145.1:0-17723 GCA_029291075.1 Eudiplozoon nipponicum | reverse complement strand
TCCGTTCATGCTGCCTTTGGTTTTATCCTTCTGGTCACAACTGAATTAATTTGTTACTAGGTTCGCAAAACCTAATACATACTTACATATATATTAGCTCTTCGCAACAAACAGTATTTAACTGTAATATATTGAATTGAATGATGTCATGCTTACCGCGAAATGTGATACCAGATATCGATGAAGGCCAGAGTGTATGGTTTAACTGGAGTAACAGGTGTTCGGAAATTGTTGTAATTCCCAATTTGGGTGAACTTTAGCATAAATTTATATCCATCAGGTTGGTATCATGTACCGACTCGGAAACCATAGTGTTAGTATCCGGTACTCATCGATTTCAAAAATGGTATCAGTTACTAACACAATAGCCATAGTGTTAGTATCCTTTACAGACTCAGTATATATATTATATAGTGTGAGTTAGCATTGAAGTCGTATTGTCGTTGACTTCAGATTATGTTAGCTTCACTATTACAGGTTTACACATTCGTCTAGTAGATTGTACCGTCCTATTATTCCACATTCTTCTGCCAAATATATAGTGGTTAAAGGGCGTAATACCGGCTCCTACTGATGAGTCGCCAGTAAGCACGAAACGAATGTGCATAGGATTATACTTTCCGTTCATGCCGCCTTCGGTTTATCCTTCTGGTCACAACTGAACTAATTTGTTACTAGGTTCGCAAAACCTAATACATACTTACATATATATTAGTTCTTCGCAACAAACAGTATTTAACTGTAATATATTAAATTAAATGATGTCATGCTTACCGCGAAATGTGATAACTGATATCGATGAAGGCCAGAGTGTATGGTTAACTGGAGTAACATGTGTTCGGAAATTGTTGTAATTCTCAATTTGGGTGAACTTTAGCATAATTTATATCCATCAGGTTGGTATCATGTACCGATTCGGAAACCATAGTGTTAGTATCCGGTACTCATCGATTTCAAAAAGGTATCAGTTACTAACACAATAGCCATAGTGTTAGTATCCTTTAGAGACTCGGTATATATATTATATAGTGTGAGTTAGCATTGAAGTCGTATTGTCGTTGACTTCAGATTATGTTAGCTTCACTATTACAGGTTTACACATTCTTCTAGGAGATTGTACCGTCCTATTATTCCACATTCTTCTACCAAATATATAGTGGTTAAGGGCGTAATACCGGCTCCTACTGATGAGTCGCCAGTAAGCACGAAACAAATGTGCATGAGATTACACTTTCCGTTCATGCTGCCTTTGGTTTATCCTTCTGGTCACAACTGAACTAATTTGTTACTAGGTTCGCAAAACCTAATACATACTTGCATATATATTAGGTCTTCGCAACAAACAGTATTTAACAGTAGCATGTGTTTTAAGTAGCAATGGTGAATTATTAAACAGTAATTGATTGCGCGGATGGTGGCAATATTTCTTCTAATCAAGTTTGCGAGCTTGAGGTAAACACCAACCACCCGCGCAATCAATTTTGTTTAATTGTAGTTCCTATATATTTGTTTGTGTCGAAAGCTTCAATCAGTAAATGTTCGTGATTGCTTTGAAATTGTGCAACCGACATTTCCAGTCAAGTATGTATGCGAAACAATTAGAGGTGAGAGCCGCATACATATCTTTGCTTTCCTTATATATGTAATGCAGTTTGATCCTTGCTTGTCGTTTTGCCGTCGTTCTCTGGTGATGATCATGAAAGTTTGAAACGCGTCAATGCGTGCGACTGGCGGTAGTTTTCCTAAGTTTTTCAACGGATGGTTAAATACAATCGGGTTGGTGTTTACATCAAGCTCGAAAACTTGATTTAAAGTAGGCAATGGTTTACTGTTCGAATCTAGTGAATTGAATGTTTGCGAATAACTTAATAATAAAATATTGTTCTACTCATTTTTGAGCTTCGCATATATACATTGTTCGAATGTATTATTGAATTTTGCAATAATTCCTCAGCAAATTATTTTCCCTGTTAGAAAGTATACCTAAAGATAATCATTGTTATCAAAGTGCTGATAATATGTACGCTTTTGTGTAGAGATTTTCCATTATTTAGGCTTGAATATGTTATCTAGAAGGAGTAACGATTTTTTGCAGCATGAATGGAGATATTTCCCTGCTGGTAAGTTGGCATATGCTCATTAAAACAATTTTACGTGTCTACTTTTAGACATATTACTGGTTGGGAATTGCCAAGTTAGTTTTGGTATCTGTAAAATTACGTTTCCTAAATATTTCTTCTCAAACACAATTTTTCAAACTTCATCGCAGAACACAATATATCGAAAATGAAAATATCGCGTTGTAGTGTTCCAGTGGTCATATTAGTTAAATTCTTATTTCAATGCTTGAAATTAAGCTTTTGCTTCACCATTTATCAGGATTTGACGAACAAACATATTAACAGATTTCTGAAAAATCGAAAGCGTCAGAAAATATAAACAAGATGGTGACGTAAATGAAACGGTACTAAAATTTCAACAGACAGTAAGCGTAAATCTGTTATTCATAACGAGAAACGTTTTTGTCTGAGAACAAAACAAATATTGAATTTCAACGTTTACAAGTTAATTCAATGCATTATTTCATGACATGGTCTATTCTTTTATAGTTCATGATAGCTATAGCATCAGGGAAATCATTGGTAAATTATTTACCATGGAGGTGTTTTACGCAATTAAGCCCAATGCACCTTTTTGCCTCTAAGTTATAAATGTAACATATTTGAAAAGACATGGAAATCCTTTGTTTATTAAAGACTATTTTTTAATGGAATCTGTCTTTTATTTTACAATTAAGGTAGACCAGGTCTGGCAAATATATAACGTATATTTTTGAGAGAAAAGGGCTTTAGTTATGCTTCAGTAAACAAAGTACTTCTTTCTTTTCAATAATGATCAAAAATGATTGAACCAAAAAATATATTTCATTTGAAATGAAGAAGGACGCGTTTGCTACGTAGTGGCGTAAAGAGCTGTATTTTACTGAAATGCAGATACGCTGAGGCCTATAAAATCGAAAATGTCATTTGTGGTTTGTTGCAATCAATCGAATTCTGAACAATATATCTGTTTGGAAAAATTTAGATGCCAAGCGCTGGCAGTGCCCAATACGATTTTATCAAAACATGGGTTTCCTGAATGAATTATTAATTCAAATATTCACTACAAACGATTTCTCAGTATAAACTAATCATTGTACTGGGTAGCAAAGAAGTAATTTTACGATGCTTAGTTTATACTGACTAATGTATACCTAATAGGATTGGTGTTTATATTATGCTCGCCACTTTGATTAAGTCGTTGTTATCACCAACCTGCGCAATCAATGATTGTTTAATGGACTAATAAAAATTGCAAAAAAACAAAAGAAACTATGAATTAATAAATCTTTTAAACGGAACTTAACATCCAAATTTTTAATTGACTAGTTAAAATTTCAGTGAGTAATCAGTAAGGCTTTCGGCCACGTGATGCAGATTTCATTAGTATTGACAAAGATTGTCGTTTTCCAGACGAGACTTTATATTTCCAAACACATTAGTTACGGTAATCATCTAAACGGCTAAGATGCAAGCGAGCTCCTCCAAACAACAATCAGAAGCCATTTTGAGTTGCCACATATTTATTTATTGAATCAGATTATTGATAGCGGTTTACTCGTATAAATCGCGCCCCTTTAGTAAAACATCTTTACTTTATAAATCTTTAATTACTATCAATTTCTTAGGCATAACTGCTGCTTGCAACATATTCCTAAATCTTCTTACATAGTAACTCTTCGATGTTGAATAGAACTCCACATCACTCCTACATAGAGTTATTGCAGTATTCTTGATCTCAAAATTCGTCACTGAAATACCCATAAGTTTTAAGCAGCACAGATGCGTGTACTTTTTAATAAACCACAACTAAATGAGAAATAAATGAATTTGTACATTGAATCAAACGTTTCAATACTGTTATTGAGTACATATTTAAAAAACGGTCAGCGCACCATATAGGTGTGCTTTGCCGATTACCATACAGGCAAATCCATTAAAAATTAAGAGTAATCAAAGCATCCAAATTATTATCAGTGTAGTGTCGCCTCTGATAGAAATATTTAAACAGTATTGTTGATAATTGCGTACCTAGTAAAAAAATTGATGCAAAGAGGACCAGATGATGAGTCGCCATTAAGCACGAAACGCATGTGTACATGTGATTTACCTTCCAGCATTGAGATTGAACTGGATGGCCCACTTAAGCAAGAGACATTATCAATTTAAGTAGGAATACCATTGCGATGTTTCACCCATTTAGTTCCAAGCGTAATGGGTTGAGGACAGGTAAAGAGCGCAAAAATTGAGTTGGTGGCATTGTTAATTTTTATCAACAGTTTAAATATGAAAGTAACTGAAGTATCGACTTACTGTTGAGGAAATTTTGGGGGCTTAAAGATGAAATAATATGTTGAAAGTTCATTTAAAAATTTATCTCTCCATTAGTAGTATCTTTCAAACCTCAACCGAGAAACTGAGGCTTTTTGTGGTAACTCCCGTCTATTGAAATGCGTACCAAAAGTTGATTCGCTTCCACTATCAAAACTTTGCACGCTGCTCCGAGATATCACGCGTTATGAGATTTATCAAACGTCAGACCTGCATAAAGCTTTCTATAATTTCCCTATAGAGACAAGTCTTCAACACTCACTGCAATGTGATTTTCTTAGGTGGATGGCAGGAGTTTTTACAAATGCCATTCGAGATGAAGTATACAGGCCAGACATTCCAGCCTTTCGCGGTAAGCATATTTCACGAAAGACCATTTGCTAGGGTGTATACTGAAAAAGTCATCATATAAAAATGACCTTGCGACGAAATCCTGGGGCACTTCGGAAATTTTTTCTATAAGCTGCAACACTAAAATTTGGTGGTCAACAAGCTTAAAGCAATAGGTTTTGCCTATCAGTGAAGGTTTTGCATATTCCATTCCCTATGTTAGAATTAAAAATTTAGAAGATAAATTTATTGCAATCATTAATATATTGGAGCTCCAAACTGTATGGCAACTACGTGGGCTCTTGGAGATAATCATTTACTGATTTCGTCGTATATCGGAAATCGCTGACTCTAAATTACGTCCGGAAAAATGTACCATCAAGAAATTCCGGCCAGTAAACATTAATCAGGACGATAAGGAGAAATTCCAGAGGGTTAATGATAAAATAGGCGAGATCACAACTTTGTCATTTGTGCTAGTCTTATATGCATCCAATTCAACACTAGGCATGGTGCTACTGCAGAGACGAGAAGGCAAACTCAGGCAATTCATACTTTTCAATAGGAAACTCAACGACAAAGAATATTTGAAATATAAATATCGAAAGTAGTTTCTCGCCGTATACGTTGCAGTATTATTGTTATCAGATACGGGCATACTGAGGTCCAACCTGATTTTCAAGATTTAAAACTTGGCAAACAATCTTGAGCAAACAATTAGCGCAATATTCACCGATAGCTTCAAGGGTACGCGTGAGAACGGCACGATCCATACAAAGGCTCTTTCAGACTACGCTACATCTATTAGTAGACGTGTTTTTGTCAGTAGATGGTTCGTGTTTTAATGGTATATTCTTTGACCAAAATAAATGAAAAAAAAATCTTTATGGATTTGATAGATGATTGTATCAGTCGTAAAGAAAAACATTCTGAGACGGAGAAAAGTAAAGAAGTAATTATGAGGGTTTCAGCTGAACAATCTTGAAAGTCCTCCTTGATAGACCACTCCAGGAACGTTAGACATAGAGGTTATTAATACACTCGCCTGGGTAAGAATCTGACTAGCTAGAGGTTATTATTAGTTAATTGGATAAAACTTTCTGTAGGGAAGAACATGGCCGCGATTGTTGAGGATATGTTTGAAAGGATCACAACATGAACAAGACAAATCTTTGGGTGCTTAACGAAGAAAAATCGTTCGGGCTCAATAAACTTAAGCATCTGAATAAATCTACACTGATTTGAATAAGAACTCAAATCTTTATAGAAGCTCTACCAAAGGCCAACACTTATTTCGCTTAACATTTCTAGCTGTATAATTGCATTTTCGACACTATACAATGCCTAGTTTATACGGACAAATATATGTACATAATGGGTCAGGTGTTTATATCATTAGTCAATTTTGGCTTTTGTATGGCTGTGCATTATCAATTAGTATCACTTCCCACGCAACAAACGTTCGTTTAATTATGTAAGCACTGGATCTATTGATTGAATTTGCATCGTTATAATCATTGTTATATTTATGTATAAATAAATATATATATATTTATACATAAATATAACAATCTGAATAACGATGCAAATTCAATCTACCTACAGTATAGAAGTACCTTTGAAAGTTGCAATTCCGGAGTAGCAGCCTGAACTATTACTAGCTGACAATAAGCATACAAAAATATGATCTAGAGCCAAATATCTGATCCACAACGAAATACTACCTACATATTTCATGCAAATTCAGGACTTCCTATCAACTTTAAATTATATCCCCTTTCATTTTGTCAGTTATTTGTTCGAAATTGCGAGCACTGATCTGTCACCAGAGGAAATAACGTGGATCTAAGGTTTTATGGCCGAACTTAATTAAGAATGTTTTCGGTTTATTCAAAACTTTGCACAAAGCGAATGAAATTCATGAAAATAAATGTTTTAAGCCTGCCTTGGACATTATTGGCTAGTAGTTTGAATAGCTGTGGCCAAGATATAAAGACTGAATAATTTGGTTTAAGCCATGCGACTCTTAGATATTTCAAAATGTCTTTCTCGATCTGTCACTGAAAGACTGGCACTATAAAATTGGGTAATTTACAGTCAATTTAACTTATATATTGTAGAATTTGAAAATGTATCTATTAAGTGAAAACTATTTGTTGAATTTGAAAGCAAATATAATCCACAACTAGTGGGTAAATTTTTAATTGTAAAAAATAGATCTAGCGACTTTAGGATTAAACTGCCCAGTTCTAGACCAAATGGTATGAATCGATTGGTGACCACAAAAGTTTAGGCTTCTACTAAAAATTTAATAAATGGGAATGAACATTATTTTAAATGGAGAGATTGCATACACTGTCATATTTCGATATGATGCTAAAGAAAAGAATAGTTTGACGGACATACTTAGTAAGTTATAGAAATGTTGAAGTTGGCAAAATGCACTATCCAATTTGAATTTACACGTTACTGTAATACTATGCATTATTGATTGTTATATATAAAAAATTCTTCCTTCACTTGACGAATTACTTAGTCAACTTGATAATAGATCGTTACGTTTCTCACGAGAAACATTTAAGGACTAAGCGCAACAGTATTGGAATAAATCATTCTCTTTATTACCAGGTTGGTCTGACAGGCTTGTACTTATTAAATACAAATCTCTAGCTCAAAACAAATCTATAACGCAGTTTTCTCGTAAATAATTTATGCTAATTACAGGAGAAAAACAGCAGTTATATGTCGCAGTTTAAATGGTGGTTATACATTTACGTGATGCTATGAGAATTAGATACAGATTAAGTACTTAGATATATAAACACAAATATGTGTATAAGCATAGAAATAAAAAAATATTTACCTTATTCAAAACTGGTTAACGTGAAACATTAAAATTAATCATTTGTATATTTGCATTTGACTGGCAGTTCTGCCGAATTAAACAAATACATATAATTTTTAAATCCATTTTTGCGCGCTTGATATAAAAACCAACCCATTTAAGTATAGATTTATTATAATAAAAAAGCATCGTATAGTTTCGTCTTTATTGGGAACTCTTCGCAAAATGTCAAGAATTCGCCGCGGACAAGGCTCGAACCTGGGCACATCTACTTTCGAGTCTGTAAATTGAGCCACCCTGCCGCACGCTACACAGTAATTTCAGTCATATATTAACTCATGTTTTTGAGTAGTCTTTCCACCAGGTGGAGCCTATATGCCATCTATTTAAACCTAAAGATACAACTAGCCACCTCAAATTTGGCATAATAGAACTGACTCCACAATACCTGGCTACATACGATTTAATTGAAAAATTATATAATTAAACGACCATTATTTGCGTTGGCAGTGATAACAATTATTTAAATCAAGTTTGCGAGCTTGATATAAACACCAATCCAATTATGCACTTGTCAGAATAAACCAAGCTTCGTATAAGTTAGAAAAAGCAATTCATACATTAGACCGAATTCGTCCTCATTGGGAAGTCTTCACGTACTTTACAGATACCGAAGCAGACATTTCCAGATTAGAGCCCTGTTTCTAATAATTCCTCCCCGTACGTAATGAGTTACTATTAAAGACGAAATCAGTCTAATGGATAAGTTGTCGTTTCTAAAATATATAAAACTTAGTTTATACTGGCAACTGTATCCATATAATGGAACTAGTTTTATATCAAGATCGGAACCTTGATTAAATAATGCTTATTAACGTCCACGCACCTAACTTTCGTTTAATTCTTCAAATGTTCAATTCAGTACCACTTACGTATGTAGCGAGTTGGCTGTTCTATAATAACATATTTGAGGTGGTTAATTAGAAATTTAGGTATAAATCCATGCCATAGAAGCTCCACCTAAAGGAAATCTAACCAAAAAACATTAGTAAGTATATATTTGAAAATTGTGTGTAAAATGCGGCAAGGTGGCATAGGGGTTAGATAAAAGACGCCGTAACAGACGTGGCCATGTTCGAGCCACATCCACAGCGAATTATAGACTGTTCTTGAAGAGTTCTCAATAAAGACAAAACAGATTTACTGGATGAATTGTCTTTTCTAAACTACATGATGCTAAGTTTATAACGATAAATTTATACGCAATGAGATTGGTGAGTACAACAAGCTCCCAACCTTAATTTAATTAAATGTTTTCGCCACCCGCATAATCAATGATCGTTTAATTATACATCTACAATTTGTTTTTTTCCCGAAGGCAATAAAGTGACGCTTTACATTTTATTTATGCAGATTTATATCGGTTTTCGAAGTAGATTTTAAAAATGTCGTACATTTAATGAATATTCTTTAAGTAAAGCTGGCGAGTTTCAATTTAACACCCATCCTATTTTATTTAACCACTCGCATAAAATAGACAACTACTGTCGCTCACGCGTGCTGACACGTTTCGAACTTCTAAATACCTAATCAGTTTGCGACAGAATACTTACTAAGTAGGTTCAAATCGCAATACATATGTAAGGCAAGAAAATAAGATATGAGGCTCTTAACTTTAGTTATCGCGAGTACATAATTTCTGGCGTGAATAGTAACTATTAAGGACGACACCGGTCTGCAGGTTGAATTTTCTCTTTTTTGTTACACAACGCTTGATTTATACTGACAAATTTATACTTAATTGAATTTGTATGCATATGAAGCTTGCAAACTTTATATAAATTAGTGCTATCATCGCCTGCCCAACCAATGTCCGTTTAATCACAGCAGTCAGTTCGTATGAAGTAAAATCCTGGCAAAACGTCCAAAATATGCGCTACGTTTTGGTCCACGTCAGCCCGTTTTCAATCGTGATATGTTGACGAGTATGAAAAGTTGAAATGTTTCTGTGCTTTGTGACGTGTTATATGCAATGGAATTGATGCTTATATCAAGCTCGAAATCATATTATCTTAAATGTAAACACCATTCGTGCAATTGGGCACTCTCTTATTGTATTACTTATATGTGTTGTGAATGCCACAGAAAACAATGAATCGTGAATTCATAGTATCTGTGCACTGACATTTCGAGTTAAATATGCAAATTTCCTATGCAACCATATACCTAGATGTAAGTTATTAAAAGATAGAAAAAAGGTGGATCTTTATGTTAAAATAGGCAAGTAATTGCGAAAATTGACATTATTCACTAGAATTAATGCTTAGTGTCAGAGATGTACTTGCTCGTATTTCTATTGTTTTCGAATAAATGCGAATTCTTACCTAATATTCAGGTCATATGTGATGCGAAGCTACAGACGATTTTTCGTTTTAAAACGTAGACTGAATACCGATACTGACTTAATTATATGCAAAGCGATTCCGAGCCAGTATTCTTAAGATTCGTGTATGTGTATTTCAAGCTGAAATTTTTCGTCTGGTTCCACATCATTTTATTAAATGTGGACTAATATATTTTTTCGTCAGTAAAGTTGAAAACTTTTCGGGAGAAATAAATCAAGTCATCAGCTTGATTGTGGTCACGGTGAATTATTGAATTTAGATATATGCGTAGTTCAATGCAATTTCAAAATGTACTAATATTTGACTGATTAATTTTTTTTGTATTACGAAAATTAAACTAAAATTGGTTGCGCGGGACTGGATAACAATTACTTTTTAATCAAGGTTACGGTCTTTATATAAACACCTGACCCATTAATTGCTTACATATGTCAGTATAAACTAACAAATGTAGAGTGTAGAAAAGGCAATTAACCAGTAGACCGGTTTTATCCTTATTGGGAACTCATCATGCACTGGCCAGAATTTGCCGCGGACAGGACTCAAACCTGTGCACGTCTGCTTCGGAATCTGGTGCTCTAACCACTAAGTCATCCTGCCGCAAACTACACTGCACACAATTTTCAGTTATATACTAACTAATGTAACTTGGTTATTCTATTTTTCCTTTAGGTGGAGCTCATATGGCATCCATTTGGACCCAAAGTTCCATCTAACCATCCCCAATCTGTCATTACTGAACAGACACCACACTACATGGGGAAGTGGTATTGAAATGGACATTTATATAATTAAACGAACATAGGTTGCGCGGGTGGTGATAACGAATATCATAATCAAGTTTGCGGTCTTGATATAAACACCTGACCCATTAATTACTTACATATGTCAGTATAAATTAAGAATTGTATAGTGTAGTAAAGGCAATTCATCCAGTAGACCGGTTTCGTCATTATTGGGAACTCATCATGTACTGGCCAGAATTTGCTGCTAACAGGGCTCGAATCTAAACACGTCTGCTTCGGAATCTGGTGCTTTAATCACTGAGCCACCCTGCCGCACCTTACACACAGATTACAGTTATATAAAAACTAATGTTTTTTGGTTAGCCTTTCCATTAGGTAGAGCTTATATAGCATCTATTTAGCCCCAAAGTTCGAACTAACCTTCCCCAATCTGACATTATAGAACAGATACCACGTTACATGTGAAAGTGGTATAGAAATTTACACGATTCAGAAGCAGACGTGCCAAGATCAGAGCCCTGTCCGCGGCAAATTCTGGACAGTACGGATGAGTTCTCAATAAGGACGAAACCGTTCTACTGGATGAATTGCGTTGTCCACACTATAAATAAAAACTTATTTCATACTGACAAATGTAAGTATATAATGGGTCAGGTGTTAATATCAAGGTCGCAACCTTGATTAAAAATAAACTGGAGAATGGCCGTTTTATTTCGAGATTACTCATCTAAACTTCAAAATCTTTCATTTCCATACATCCTGGATTTTCATCTGGTTGCATGGGTGGCAACTAGCATGATTTTCCGTTTAGCGTTTTTGTCTGGTTTGAGGTGATTTGCATCTGCATATACGTATATGTTTGTGTGCTTTTCGGGATCATTCTAATTGTATTGCATAGTAATTCTTCTGAAAATTCTGTCACTGTTCATCAAATAAAAAACCAGGATGTGTATAAATGAAAGATTGTAAAATGTAGATGAATAATCGTGAAATAAAACTGCCATTATCCACTTTGATATTAAATGTGTCTAATCTTCCTAATAAAATATACACCATGTAATATTCGCATTAAAAATATTTTGTTTAAGGATATACGAGTTCAACTTTGGTTAATTTTGCCATACCATCTACCAAATATGGGTTTATTTGAAATTGAAGGTAATTTTTTGCATAACCAAGTAAAATTATAATAGCATATCACGTATAATTCAAGAAAATATGGCTTCATTCGGCGGCCTCTTCTGCAGTTGCCCAGCGTCATGTTTCGATTAATTTCTCTTCATTTAAAAAAAATTATGTTAAGTTTCATGCAAACGTTTTGCTACCTAAAGAGTATTTCAAATCTGTTATAATTATTCACATTCATTAAAAAAGATGCTATAACTCGACGTTTAGTGTGAAGGTGTGTTTGCCTAGTAGGAGTTACACATTGGTGCGTTTTATGATGAGATAAAAAGACGGAAACCATCTGATAAGAAAAAATTGTTTTTCACACACAGAACACATTACTACGCATGTTTAAATGTTTCTCGCTTGCAAATGCGCAACGATGGAAATAATTGTAGCTATTCCGTTAGTTACACCACATTTATGGTAAAAATAGTGCACATTTAGTTAAGTTATCTCAAATTCTACCATATCATATTTGATGTAATACATTACTTCCTGCATTACCCGGTTCTAAAGGTGTATTTGATAAGATTAATCTTATAAAACAAATGGTCGAACTCCGACCAGAGTAATCCATCCTTCGTAGAAAATGTTGTCCTAGAAACATAAAAATTCAGTCTTGTAAACATATGCATTGTTTATCTTTCGTAAAATGTAGGTAATAGAAAAAGTGTATTCGGAATTTAGCTTGACAAAATGACCTGTCTAATTAATTTCTGACTAACGTTGTATATCATGGAGATAGAAAAAATTGTCAGATGAGAAGTCATAGAAATGATAAACATATTAAAATTTTTAAACTATGCAAAAAACGTATTTCTTAGAGTAATCGGATCCTTTCAAATTATCAAAGTTAAGAACGAAAATTGGACTTTTGAAATGGTTAATTAAGTTGAAACAAAAGGACTTAAAATTTCGATTAAAATATATTGTACTACGCGTAAATGTACGAAAAATAAAGTTCCACGCGCGCTCCCAAAATTATATAAACCAGCGAATCGTAGGCTTAGCAGAACGTTATATCGATTTTAACCAATCATTCATTGACTGGGAGTTATTTCTGGTTTTCATAGGATCCAAAAGCACAAACAATTACCATGAAAAGAAGAAAACGTATATTTTACTCGGACCTGCGATAAAAATCGTTAAATAATAGCGCAAACTATATAGATGCAATACCACAATACAGTTTAAAATATTTATTAAAGCCTTAACATTTAGAGTGCTCCGATTCGTCAATTATTCTTAAAACTAGGTCATAGACAATGATTACATGTATATATTTTTTGTCTTAAATATATATACAAATACTCTAAAGTAAAAAAAATCTTCTGCAGCATAGAGAACATCATGAGGCTATATGTCATTTTTTATTGCAGTATCATGAAATTAACGAAATTATTCAATTAGGCATAAAATATTTATAAATAATAATTTTCATAAGTACGAATGCAAAACATAGCAAAACTAACGGCATTGGCACGTACTGACATATTTCGATCTTCCATTTTCATCTTCAGAGCTCCACGGAAAACTGACTAGCGAGGATCAAACAGCAATTCATGTATATGGAAAGTAAAATTAGATATGCTGCTCTCACACTTTATAATTTCACATTTAATATGCTGGACTCGGAATGTCGGCTGCAAAATTTTGCTGACACGAACGTTAGCTTTTTGTGGCCTTCGCCATACACACACATATAAATAAATAAATAAAGAAATATATTTATATATATATATATTTATTATGTCCATTGCCTGCAAATATTACACAGTATACTTCTAATTGTGAAAAATTGCACTCGTACATGTAACAGCGAACAATGTGCACAAATGCTTAATTCTCAAGCCATCAAAACAATAATGACCAGATCTCAGACATCACTTTGCAATACTGTGAGAATGACCTTTACATGCAAACACGCATACACACAAACAAAAACGCATACACACTCACCAACTAGCCAAAACAAGAAACAGAAGTAAAAACGAGTCAGATTTGTTACCACTATCATAATCAATTGAAAACCCAAAATGTATAAATATGTATGATTGTATAAGAGATGATTAGTATTCACGAAATAAATGGCCTTTATCCACTTTGTTAATAATGTGTTCTTTCTTCCTAATTATAAATATACTGTGTAATATATATATATATATATATATATATATATATATTGGAAATACAATTATACTATTATTGACGGCGCGCGTGGTGGTAAAAATTATTTAAATCACGTTTGGGAGCTTGATGTAGGCACCAATTCCATTATATTCGCCCAACATATTAGAACTGCCGTCAGAAACACGTACTAACGCGTTTCGTCCTTCCATGATCATCATCTGTGCGACAAAATAAATGTTTCTGGATTGTTGCTTACCTCAAGGTCGCAAACTTTATTTAAATAATTATTATCACCACTTGCGCTATAAAAGATGGTTTAATTTTATTACCTATATATATTTAGTCACGTAATTTCACAATATATATTTTTAACTAACTTACTTAATGTCTCATCTAGCATAATAGACACATAGCTCTGCTATTTTCCTCATGGTAAAAATGATGAAGGGATCTTAAAATCATATGCACAGTACAATTTCAGAGGTTAATTCTCTTAGTACCTTGAGAAATTGAAATTCAAAACATTACAATAGTTTTATTAGAACAGATTATTGAGAAGAAAATATTTGAACTGAGAGGCATTCTGATTCATAACGAATTTAACTATCTTAATAATGCATGGATATTTTAGCAATTCTGACATCGAGCCCTATTACTCTAACCTAAGTATTTAAAATTTCAAAGTAAATTTAATGCTAGAACCACTTATTGCTGTTCTAACATGGTAACTCATCGCGAGTGGCGTTTGTGGAACTTTGATTAGTTAAAATCTGCTTTCAGTTTTTGCACGACTTAAAGTATACAACACAAAATATAACCAATTTTTCGCTATATTTCCGCAAAATTTTAATTCAAGTTTTCCGGGAACGAAACAAGTACCAAGAGGTAAAATAAATTAAACGACTGACAGGAAAACAACTTATATTTTAAAATAAGTACTTCATTTATCAGCAAACTTCTGAACTCCCGGAAATTGTAATTTCAAAATGAGCGCTACATTTATCAGCACATTTGTAAACTCCAGAATATCTTAATTATTTCTTACATCACCAAAAACGTCTTATCTAGCCTGTATCGGCATTATTTAGGGCAATTTAAAAGTATTATTAGAATTATTCAGTTTAACTTATAATTGTTTTAAATTTAATCTTGGTAGACTTATATCGATATTTCATTTACCAATTATGGCTAAAAAGAAATTATTTTCAACACGTCTAAATTAACCTAATAACACCCTGGTTGTGTAAATTTCTCGCAAAATGTATAGCATTGTTTGATACAATAAAATTTCGATAACAATTTGCATTCAAGCAACTTTAGATAACAATTTTTTCTTAAATACCGAAATAATCATTTGTATTCGAAAAACTACTGATTTGAGCAGGCGAATTTGGAGCCTACATTGAATAAAATATATTGTTTTATTCTCCAACATGTGCTCGGTACTTGGCAATTTACGCATACCTGACTTCGTTTGATGCTGATATTTGCTGGATGTGTTCATTTAAACTTTGATCGACGATACATTATGGAGCCCATATATAAAACGCGCGACATCTCATCTCGACGAAAAAAATGCCGCCAAATTTATGTATATTAAGATAGGTCGACATGCGCCATTTTCTACAATTATCGGACACCCAAAATTAGAGCAACAAGCTGATATTACGGACTAATTTTTATACATTTGATTGATAAGAACCGTCTTGTTTTAGCGACTAATTAACAAGATTACATTAATTGAATCGTCACCATTGATACTGTAAGGCACGTTTTATTTAGATAAAGTAAAATAATTATATTGTATTGGAACATATTTTGACCAAGGAATGAAATAAATTCTTCGTAATATATTCTATAATTTGCATGAAATTTCGTTCTGATAATGGTTGAGTACGCGCGATTGGAGATGAAAATATTTTCTCCGTTGCGTAATAAAACCAAGCATTTATTGCAACGTAGTTTTCTTAAAAAAATATTTCAGACTGTATGAATTAGATCAATCTAATGCATTTCACTAGGAGACGTTCAGTGCACAATCAGATAATGGTGAATAATTCATTTTTGACTTATGGTTTAACCAACTTTTGCACAAAAATAATGAAATAGATTGATCAGGCAATATTTAATGTTGGACGCATAGCTAACATCAAAATTTTACCAAAAATGGTCACTCAATATGAATAATTTATTGGCCCTAAATGTTTCCAAGACCTCCTTACCATTCCAGGTTGCCGGTACATAGCGTGCGTGTGTCCTTGATCTACAGAGTCCCGTCTCTCTGAGCGTAATAACACTACATGTTATTTACTGAAAAAGAAAGTTTGCCTCCGTTCTGTTGACTAACAATTTCGGAACTTCATTTCTGGTTCAAAAACACAAACTAGGGAAAACTTTAAATATTGTTTGTTGCGGAGAACTAATATATGCAAGTATGTATTAGGTGTTGGGAACCTAGTAACAAATTAGTTCAGTTGTGACCAGAAGGATAAACCAAAGGCAGCATGAACGGAAAGTATAATCTCATGCACATTCGTTTCGTGCTTACTGGCGACTCATCAGTAGGAGCCGGTATTACGCCCTTTAACCACTATATTTTTGGTCGAAGAATGTGGGATAATAGGACGGTACAATCTTCTAGAAGAATGTGTAAACTTGCAATAGTGAAGCTAACATCATATAGTCTAGGACAATGCGACTTCAACGCTAACTCATAGTATCTAATATATATATACATATATATATATATATATATCGAGTATCGATATATATCGATATATCGAGTCCGAAAAACGATACTAAAGCTATGATGTTTGTGTTAGCAACTGATACGAGACAATATTGTACTGAAATGGTTAATGGTACTAAAAGATTTGTTTCTGTGTCGGTACATAGTACCCAAAAGATGGATATCAATTTATGCTATAGTTCACTGAAATTGAGAATTACCACAATTTGTGAACACTTGTTACTCAAGTAAATCCATATACAGTTGCCTTGATCGATATTATAGTAACATTTTGCTGTTAACATGACACCATTTAATTCAATATATAACATTTAAATACTGTTTGTTGCGCTGAACTAATATACCTGCAAGTATGTATTGGGCGTAGCGATCCTAGAAAAAAATTAGTTCAGTTGTGACTAGAAGTATAAAACAAAGTCAGCAAGAACGGATAGCACAATCTCATGCACATGCGTTTCGTGCTTACTGGCGACACATCAGTAGAAGCCGGTATTGCCTTTATTAGCTACTACATATTTGGGTGAAAAATATGGATAATAGGGCCGTGCAATCTCGCAGACGAATGTGTAAAACTGCAGTAGTTTGGCCAACACCATGTACTCTATGACAAAGCGGCGTCAACGCTAATTCACACTATATCATATATATACCGTGTCTGTAAAAGTTACAAACAATATGGCTATTTTGTTAGCAACCGATACCAACATTATTGTACCGTAAAACTACATGGTACTATCACTATAGTTTCCGAGTCGGCACATGGTACCAGCATGATGGATATCAATTTATCCTATAGTTCACCGAAATTGAGAGTTAAAAAATTTCTGAACACGTGTTACTCCAGGAAATTCAAACATTCTGGACTTCTTTGATATCAATAATCACATTTCGCGGTAAGCATGACATAATACAATACAA
>JAQBSW010012144.1:0-17724 GCA_029291075.1 Eudiplozoon nipponicum | reverse complement strand
AATGGGTCAGGTGTTTATATCAAGATCGAAATCTTGATTATCCCGCCCGTACCGAATTACCTGATTTTTTCTGACGTGTTCCCTATAAGAATTTTACTGATCTACTTGAGAATTGCTTGGTTTATACTGATATATATATATATATATATATATATATATATATTGTTAGAATTAAGGAAACTTTGCTTAAGAAAGCAGAAACAGTTCATCATAGGAAACGGGATCAGTTTTTTGTAAAATCGTCATATACCTTTTAGTTATTGTTGCGACTCGAGCATATTTTCATCCGGGCCTGATCCTCATACCACTGCACCCTCCCTGTCGAACACTGAATGGAATTTTCATTCACAAAATGATTTACATCATGATTACTGTATCTTTTTTGGGAAGAGCTTATATGTAATTTCATTGAACTAAACTCAGAACATGTCGTCAAGACATCCGTTACTATAGGACAGACACACTTAAACTTGCAGAATTTATATTGAATTGATGAATTATTACAGGATTTTGATAATATACATGTTGTAAATATGAATTTTTCGCGGACGCCTCTCGAACAACACTATATTTACTTCGAAATCTGGAACACTATCCATTTTATCACCCTTAACCTACGTGCGATATTCTTCCGTATACTGTCCATCGCCTTCGAATATTACACTGTATATTGTTATTAGGAAGAGAAAAAACATTTTATACTGAAGTGGTCAATGGCCGGTTTAATTCGAGAATACTCAACAACAATTTACTATTAAATACTGTTTGTTGCGCAGAACTAATATATATGCAAGTATGTATTAGGTTTTGCGAACCTAGTAACAAATTAGTTCAGTTGTGACCAGAAGGATAAACCAAAGGCAGCATGAACGGAAAGTATAATCTCATGCACATTCGTTTCGTGCTTACTGGCGACTCATCAGTAGGAGCCGGTATTACGCCCTTTAACCACTTTATATTTGGTAGAAGAATGTGGAATAATAGGACGGTACAATCTCCTAATTAGAATTTACCACAGAATTTGATCGAAATAAGCCTGTAAACGTCAGGAAATTTATCTAGCATCGAGCAAATATTTGAAACGGGAATCCAACCAATTTGACGAATTTATCAGTTCTCCATAAAGACGAGTCCAAAAACTTATCAAACAAATACGATGCGCATAATATAAAACAATGAGCATCTGACCTATATTTTTAAAATCAATTATGCTAGCTTGAATTAAAAATTAATCGCATTGTATTTAACCAGTCGTCGAAGAACATAGAAATACTATTGTCAATCACATGTACTAAAGCGTTTCGATCAAACATGATCATCATCAGAGTACAACGGCAAACTGACTAGCGAGGATCAAACCATAATGCATATATATTTGGAAAGCAAAATTAGATATTCAGATCTCACCTCTAGTAGTCTCGCATACATTGTACTTGACTGGAATTATCGGCTGCACAATTTCTATGCAGTCACGAGCATTAATATTTCGCAACTCTCTCCATATATATATATATATATATATATATATATATAAATATACATATATATACATATATATATTCTTATAATTATGAAAACACAAATAACAAAGTGGATAAAGGCCATTTATTTCGTGAATACTAATCAACTTTGATACAATCATACATATTTATACATTTTGGGTTTTCAATTGATTATGCTAGTGGTAACAAATCTGACTCGTTTTTACTGCTGTTTCTTGTTTTGACTAGTTGGTGATGTGATGCGTTTGTGTTTGTGTTATGCGTGTTTGCATGTAAAGGTCATTCTCGCAGTATTGCGAAGTGATGTCTGAGATCTGGTCATTATTGTTTTGATAGCTTGAGAATTAACCATTTGTGCGCATTGTTCACTGTTACATATACAAGTGCTATTTTTCCCAGTATAGTTGATCGTTTCACCTCGTTGCGCAAAGTTTTCACGTGGTAACAACGCCAGTGTAGATTGCAGTGTTAAACGCTCACATTGTTTGGAGACTTCTGTCATCGTATGCGCCTCTGTTATTTCCACTTCAGTTTGTTGCCAATCCGATTGTACGCTTGTTGATTCTAGTCGAGGGCCTGTTTGTTCTTGGCTGGATACTAGTAGATTGTTGTTGAATTTTGTTATTCTGGGCCAGTCGATAAGGATATCATGTTGATGAAACTTTTGAATAATAAGGTCAGGTGCTTGTTGTTTTATGAAAAGTTCTTCGTAGATAAACAATAATTTTTCTGATTTTGCTTTATGTAGAATTGTGAAATTGTTCGAATTGACAGGGTGCCCCTTTGCCAATATATGATCGGAAATAGCTGATTTTCCTGACGGTGGCAAGCCTTTGTTAATCAATTTCTGTGGCAAATGTTGCTGGATTCTGCTTATCAATTGCTTCTTCGTACGTCCGATATATGTGCTACCGCACATACATGAGAATTTGTAGACTATGACTGATTTGGAGAGAATATATATAGAAGATAGAGTATATATATATATATATATATATATATATATATATATATATATATATATATATATATATATATATATATATATAGGTAATGCAATTGAATAATTAATGATTGTGCGGGTGCTAGTAACAATTTTTAAATCGAGTTTGTTACCTTGAAGTAAATATCAATCACATACATTCTGGCATAATGTTGTCTAAAATAGGCAGAGAAAGTGAAAAAATATAAAGTTAGTTTACTCGAAAACCTAACAGACTACAAAAGTGACAACAAATTGAAAACTGTTTACTATATTCGGAATCTAAATTCTAATATAATATATGAAAAAAACAAGTTTCATTTTCATTTTTCGACGACCAATTAAGTATAGTCATATTGTTTTAACGTGAAGCGAGTGTTGACTAGATAAATAATTATAAAGAATGGAGGTACTAATTGATTTAATAAATAAACCAAAACGCTAAAACTAAACATTTTATTGTTTGTTTATTAAATTAATTTAAATAAATAGATAATCAGGAAAAACATTTTCGTGTAAATTAATCAATTTCGGGGAATTATTTGCGCGAGTGGTAACAAATCTTGACTGAATTAAGTACGTTGTCTTGTAATTTTAGTTTTACTTCTGGTAGATATACGAGCTTGTGAGACTGGTTAGAAAAGACAAAGAAATCATAGTTTGAGATCCGAAGGTTTGACTTATAAAATTTTTACCCGTGCCTTTCTGTCTTTCGGCAGAAATTGAAATCTCCAACCCGTCCATGTGTCACATGTCAGACAGGTTTCTATCTTTACATCAACTTTGCGAGCTTGAGAAAAACACCTTTTTCATAACTTTTTATTATTTTAAATTTCTTTCCTCATGTTTATATAGGTGCACCTATTTATTGTTAGCTTATATATGTGACTATTTATGGGTTAGAAATATTTGTAGCACGGCGCTCAAGTAAAATCAATCAATAATCAATACATTTAAATAAAGTTACATAAAGGAGTTTGTCCTGATCTCTCATTCAATTCAGTTTCATTAGAACAGACGAGAAGATTACTTGTAGCTTTGACTTCATTTGGCATAAAGATAGATGTTATTTCGACTTACCGTATTTGTATACTATAAGGAGTACGTCAAAAACACAATTTACCATAAAAAATTGACAGTGCACCTTGTAACCAGGTGTTCATTATATATGGAAAAACCTGGCGTGAGAGAAAAATGCAATGAAATATTTTTATATAGTTAAAACACCACCTGGTAGTATTTTTTCCGATTTAACGTATTTCATTATGATATTTTGCGCTAGCGAATTAAAATAGCTCATTAGGACGCATAAAAATGAACCTATGTCGAGAAAGACGTACAAAACTGTACATGAAACTCAAAACCAGCCGTTGCGCAAGTGATAACGAAAATGAAATATATGCTAATGAGTTAAGCATCGTCGAGACTTTGGGAGGGAGGTGGGGAGGCAAGAAGGTGACCTGCGCCAAGTCACAAAGACCAAGCGGAGTTTGTGAGCGAGCAAACTATAGTGGGCATGGCTAAAGGACAAACCTGAACGACAGATTGCCGAGCAGAGAATAGCAGGTAGCCGTGTCTCCAAAGTCTAGTCAACCCAGTGCGAGAGCAATGGAATATAATGTAAAGATCAGCGATTTCATAGGATGTTCTTTGTGATGCTTTTGCTCATTCGGACAAGAAATTTTATCACGCAGCAGCTGCCACCGGATTATGAATAAAAGCTGACCATCCTCCCTAACCAACTGTCTGGGCTACATTATTGAAGAGAAGATTCGGCCAGACCTCATCACCAACTTGGACGAAGTGCGCATAAACATTGACAAACCTTTGAGCCGTACAATCGAGGAAATAAGAATCAATACGGTATCTATACACATCGCAGGTTATGAGAAGTAATGTTTCTCAGTCGTCCTCGGTTGCAAGGCCAATGGCAAGAAGCTACGACCAATGGTCATTTTCAATCAGGAGATCAATGCACGGTCATCTCAGAAATACCATGAAAGATCAAGGTCAGTAAAATAAGTCAGTGCTCACCGTAATACAGTTATCAACCAAAGAACTCCAGATGAAGGATATGAGGTTAAACAGGCCTTTCGAGGTTAAATAACAAGATGCGTGTGGTGGATGATAAAAGGCAACCACAAATTTACTAAAACGGGAAGGCAATTTCGCGCTAGTTACGCCACTATCTGCTAATGGATTATCGACGCCTGGAACAAGGAATCTTTCTCAACTATCATCCACTGTTTCGTGAATTTGGAATCACCACTGAACAGCCAAGTAATCGCAACGATTCTGAATCAAACTACAATTCATATATGAATTGAATATCAAATTAGATACGTGGCTCTCACGTCTAGTAGTCTGGCATACATTGTTCTTGACTAGAAATGTCGGCAGCAAAGTTTATATGCTGTCACTAACATTAACATTTTGCACACTTCGCCCCGTGTATATAAGTTATACTATAAACAGAGATTGCGCAGATTAAAATACGGCGAATGTCAAATGGTTAAAACGTACTATTGTTTGGGTATATTACGAAATAAGGGTTTTTTAAAGAACCAGAATAGTGTAGAAACAGAACAATCTACAATCCTCGTGAAATCAACGATTAATTGGAAATGTAATTGCGGATTAACACGAAAATTTAATGCATTCCAAATATGCATAGATTTGTTATTGTCAGCAGTAAACGAAAAACAACCCTTTTTATAGACTACAAATATTTTTCATTATGTAACGTGCTTAAGTCAGGCACAATTGTAGTTATACCAATGTACCTGAAAGAAAATAATGATAATTTAAAGGCATTACAAATCGAACGCCTGTGAAAAATCTAATGGTGAATACACTCATTAATTGCGCAAAATATAGTTGAATCCATGCAAACCACAATGCATACGTATGGAATGTATATTTGGACGTACTTAACAGACCGAAATGTTGCAATTTTGTTCTACGACTGGTTGAAAAAAATGGGGTTGGGAACACTTCGAGCTCGCAAACTATACTTATTGATTTTTACCACTCTCTGCGCAATCATTGATTCAGAATCGAACATTATATAGTTGTGGGAGAAGACGCTTGTACAAATCATAATTTGATGGCAGTTCCAGTAAAAGATTAAAAGAATAGGATTAAGACTAGTTTATTAGTGGTCTTATTGTCTAATTAACGATTAATCAATTATAGAAAATGTAATTCTTCTAAATTTCACCCTTTAACAGTTTTTTTTATTTTCAAAACTCTTAGTAAGATAAATGTTTATTAGAAGATTTTTATCGTCTTACCCTACATTGCTTATGTTTTCATTAAATACTTTTCAAAAATGTGTTGTCTAACCATCACTTATTTGACTTCATGCGCAAATTATGCATCTTATTTTATAGAGTTTGAATTCTTTGTGCTTCGCTCCCATCCTATCTATTTGGATCACTTTGATAATACAGCATTTGAAACGAGGAGACTAAAAAGTTAGCCTGACTCGTAAAAAGGGTAAATTGCTGTCCGTTTACTGAAGTTTCATTTAGATGGGCGTAAATTTGTACAAATTGTGTTTAACTGCATCATTTTTAGTTATGTATACACACAAACACACATGAACATGAATGACGTGGGCAAATTTAATGATTTGGCAACAACTGTTATCAAATAAGGACAACTTGAGCAGTTTGAGTGAAATTCTTCAAGTGAATGGCTCGTCTGGTTTATAGTTTTATCACCTACCAAGCCTGAGTACATGAATAGTGTATCCGTTTTATTGGACTCCCCCAAACCGAAAAAGCGAGGGCGTCATTTCATTTGGTGAGCATAAAACAAAGTCTTACGCGTGTCAATGGTAAATACATATTCAGCCAGTCTGGTTTCACTTACTATAATCAAGGTTACGATCTTGGTATAAACACCTAACCCTTTTATGCACATACATTTATCAGTATTATTTAAGCATTGTGTAGTGTTGAAAAGGAAATTCATCCAGTAGACCGGTTTCGTCCTTATTGGGAATTGATCACGTATTATCCAACAATATGCAAAACTTAGTTCTTACTGACAAATTTATTTACATAAAATAGTCAGGGGTTTATACCAAGATCGCGACCTTGCTTGCAGTAACTGCTATCACGGCCCATGCGTTCAATGTTGATTTCACTTAGTTGGATGAACACACAAAAGTGAATATTACACAAATAAATGCAAATATCAAAAGTCAACGATACTTCGCAAAATAGATTCTATGTAGTTGTTAACACTACAAGTTTTTTCCAGCTTAATTCATGTGTTCTTTAAATCAAGTTTGCGAGCTTGAAGTAAGCACCAATCCCATTGTATTTAACTAGTCCTCGAACAACATAACACCCCCACCCGCACAATCAATTATTGTTAATTTGTATTTCATGTGTGTTCCAAGTGTTTGTTTGATTACTGTACAATTTTTAATAAGTATAAATGACTAAACTTTTGACGTGTATACTGAGTCATTTTAAATATTTTTCTAATGAATTTTTTTCTCAAAAATATAGCTATAATGCATTGAAACAGGATTTCCATGAAAATTGCCGTCACCTTTTCTATAAATGTTATATTTGGAGTGAGATGATTCGAAATCAATTATGAAAATAACAAAAATAGGTTGCCCTTTTAAATGAAATGCTCGAAAACAATCGGTTAGAGTAACAAAGCCAGACGGTATAAAATAAACGAGAACACCGAGTTCGTGAAAAATTAAAGAAAAGACAGATGATTTAAATATATTTCGCGTGTATAATTTTGTAACATTTTCGGTAAGGAAAAAAGTTAGCCCAAAAAGCGACTAGAAAACAATCCTTTTGCAGTATATGTACATTCTCTTAAACAATTAACTATTATCGCGAGGATACAAATTCAGAATTATGCGAAACAGTAGTATTCGTGTACAATATAAAATAATCACTTCATTAAAAGTTTTACTTGTAGTATAATGAAAGCGTTATGAAACGCATACTTTGTAGCGATCCCTCGAGAAAAATCAAACAGAAATGTCCCTAGTTATTCATACAGAGAAATGCAATTGCAACCAAATTTTTAAAAAATTGTCAAAAGTACATTTACAGACCCTGTAACCTTTATCTAATAATTTCTTTTTTATGTCTCAGCATTTCTTCGTAAGATTTATTTTATTACATTTTAAGTGCTAATATTTTGCTTATTTCAATACTGATTTATATGAATTGTAAATGTTGTAAGCCGCCATAATATTAGAGAATATTTCTGGCTTTCGAAACTATAATCTTGGTAGCAGGACACAAAACGACTAGACATTGATGTCTGTGATAAAATAATTTCTGTTTTAGTGCATGATCATTATTAACGCCTTGAAACTAAAGTAAACAACTTGTACTTTTGCCACCTTGTCGAATAACGAAATGAAAAATGTTTGGTTAAAAGGTAAGCATATAGAAGAGAACATGCCTTTGAAGTTACGGTATGGCAATTCCATAAAAATGGTATTGAGGAGATTGAGGCAATACTTGAATGGAAAATTTCACTTTGGTGAAAATAAATAAAGTTTCCATTAAAATATTTTTTCTCATAAAAGTATCACGATGCTCAATTAAGCAAAACCAACAATTAAAAGTCTACTGGATGAATTGCTTTTTCTACACTATACAATTCTTAGTTTATACTGACATATATAAGTAATTAATGGGTCAGGTGTTTATATCAAGACCACAACCTTGATTATAGTAATTAAAAGTTCTTTCCGGAAATTGCCGAGAACAGCGCTTGAAACTGGGCACGTCTGCTTCGGAATCTGTTTCTGTAACCATTGAGCTACCCTGTCGCATAAAAGGCTCATTTTTCAGTGATATATTAACAAGCGATTCTTGGTTAGCCTCTCCTTTAGGTTGAGCCTATGTAGAATACTTTAAACCTAAAGTTCCAACTAACTGTCCACAATCTGTCATTATAGAACAGACATCACGCTACCTGGGGAAGTGGTATTTAATAAAATCTTCACATAAATGAACGAAAGATGGTTGCGCAGGAGGTTATTACAAATATTTAAATCAAGTTGCAAACTAGTTATATACATGCATTTATCAGTATAATCTAAGATTTTTTTGATGTAGAAAAGTCAATTTATCCAGTAGACCGGTCATGTTCTAATTGGGAAATAATTAGAGATATATCTGAATGGGTATTTATGTATAAAATGTGAGTATAAATAAAAATAAATAAATAAATAAATAAATATATTTATCCATGATAAATTATATACTCAAGGTGAATCCGATGAGCACATATTTTATGTGATATATCATTCGTTATTATAGGTTCCATCTTATTGGTTTTGCGAAAACTTTAGCTAAATAAAATATTTGTTCAATAAATTTAGCAACCTCACTGTCATTATAAATTGTTGAAAGCAGGATTAGTATAGATAAACCGGGAATAGAGAATTACTGAAATTTAATCGAAATGAAAATTTTTTGATAACTCAACACGTCTGGAAAATTAATAGAAAACTCGGGATATCACGATAGGCGTGTACGTCAATCTATAAGTTTTGCTTATATTTATTTTATAAATGCCAGTTTAGGTTACAGTACACATATAGGTGTGTATAGGTTCTTGTGTGTGGTAGTGAGTTTTTTCCTCTATACATGTGAGTATAGGAGAATAGCTTTTAAGTTCAGATATTGTGGCAGACAGAAAAATTTCAGGAGTTAAAATTAATATAAATCGATACCTTGAATGAGCATAGCACATTTTTCACAAGTTGTTCGGTCTGTGAGTATGGTGTCAACTAATAATGGAGCTAGACATGAAATCCCGAAAATTTGGAAAAAAATCTGAAAAACTTGATTCAACAACATTTTTAGTACAACTAAATGTCGACGGCTTCAGATTGACGTGTCCAGTGAGAATCAATCAACTAAGGCAAAAGACTAGATGTGCAAATTGAAGTGTAAAGAAATCAAGATTTAACCGACCTATGAGTGCTGCCAATTGTCCCGCAAACGACTACTGCGGAAAGAACATGAATTGATGCATGTTGAAATAATCAGGCCGTTGCCTAAACGCACAGACTGATCGGATCTCCGAAAGTGAAATAGAAAACGGACTGCGATACACACACAGAAATAACTAGCCTACGCGATTGATATTAACAAAGCTCAATTTATTATCGCAGGCACTAGGTAAAGTGTCTTTCTGCGTGATTTAACTGTTTCGTAAACCAAAATAAATTAATCTCTTACTGCTTACTGGCGACTCATTAGTAGGAGCCGGTATTACGCCCTTTAAATACTATATATTTGGGTGAAGAATGTGGGATAATAGGACGGTACAATCTCCTAGATGAATGTGTAAACCTATAGTAGTGAAGCTAATATCATATAAAGTCTCGAAAATGCAACTTCAATGCTAACTCACACTATATAAAATATATACCGAGTCTGTAAAGGACA
Source organism: Eudiplozoon nipponicum (assembly GCA_029291075.1). Classification (NCBI taxonomy): domain Eukaryota; kingdom Metazoa; phylum Platyhelminthes; class Monogenea; order Mazocraeidea; family Diplozoidae; genus Eudiplozoon; species Eudiplozoon nipponicum. The sequence continues at coordinate 7,786 of JAQBSW010012144.1, read as the reverse complement.
CTAACACAATTGCTATTATGATAGTAACTGATACCAACATTGTAGTACCGAAAAAGTACATGGCACTAATACTAAGTCGGTACATGGTACCAAAATGATGGATATCAATTTATGTTCTAGTTCACCGAAATTGAGAATTAGAACTATTTCTGAACACCTGTTACTCCAGTAAACCCATACACTCTGTCATTTATCGATATCAGTTATAAAGTTTCGCGATAAGTATGACATCATTGAATTCAATATATAAAAGTTAAATACTCTTCGTTGCGGAGAGCTAATATATATGCAAGTATATATTAGGTGTTGCGAACCTAGTAACAAATAAGTTCAGCTATGACCAGAAGGATAAATCAAAGGCAGCATGAACGGAATGTATAATCTCATGCACATTCGTTTCGTGCTTACTGGCGACTCATCAGTAGAAGCCGGTTTTAAGCCCTTTAACCACTATATATTTTGGTCAAGAATGTGGGATAATAGGACGGTAAAATCTCCTAGACGAATGTGTAACCTGCAATAGTGAAGCTAACATCATATTGTCTACGACAATGCGACTTAACGCTAACTCACACTATTTAATATATATATCGAGTCTGTAAAGGATACTAACACTATGGCTATTGTGTAAGTAAGCGATACCAACATTATTGTACCGAAATTTACATGGTACTAACACTATGGTTTCCGAGTCGGAATATGGTACCATCATGATGTATATCAATTTTTGCTATAGTTCACCGAATTTGAGAATTACAACAATTTCTGAACACCTGTTACTCCAGTAAATCCATACACTCTGGCCTTGATCGATATCAGTTATCACATTAAGCGGTAAGCATGACATCATTCTATTCAATATATAACAGTTAAATACTGTTTGTTGCGAAGAACTAATATATATGCAAGTATGTATTAGGTGTTGCGAACCTAGTAACAAATTAGTTCAGTCGTAACCAGAAGAATTAACCAGTGACAGCTTGAACGGAAAGTATAATCTCATGCACATTCTTTTCGTGCTTACTTACCAAAATATATAGTGGTTAAAGGGCGTAATACCGGCTCCTACTGATGAGGCGCCAGTAAGCACGAAACGAATTTGCATGAGATTATACTTTCCGTTCATGCTGCCTTTGGTTTATCCTTCTGGTCACAACTGAACTTATTTGTTAGTAGGTTCGCAACACCTAATATATACTTGCATATATATTAGGTCTCCGCAACATACAGTATTTAACTGTTATATATTGAATTCAATGATGTCATACCTATCGCGAAACTTGATAACTGATTTCGATCAATGACAGAGTGTATGGGTTTACTGGAGTAACAGGTGTTCAGAAATAGTTCTAATTCTCAATTTCGGTGAACTAGAACATAAATTGATATCCATCATTTTGGTACCATGTACCGACTCGGCAACCTTAGTGTTAGTGCCATGTACTTTTTCGGTACTACAATGTTGGTATCAGTTACTATCATAATAGCAATTGTGTTAGTATCCTTTACAGACTCGATATATATATTATATAGAGTGAGTTAGCATTGAAGTCGCATTTTCGAGACTTTATATGATGTTAGCTTCACTACTATAGGTTTACACATTCGTCTAGGAGATTGTACCGTCCTATTATTCCACATTCCTCGACCAAATATATAGTGGTTAAAGGGCGTAATACCGGCTCCTACTGATGAGTCGTCAGTAAGCACGAAACGAATATGAATGAGATTATATTTTTCGTTCATGCTGTCTTTGGTTTATCCTTCTGGTCTCTACTGAACTAATTTGTTACTATGTTCGCAACACCTAATACATACTTGCAATTAATCTCTTGTTGAATAATTTGAATTTGCATATATAATTAAAGTAATAAATTTAATGAATCAAGCACGGTGCATATTTATCTAACGCCTTTGTTAACTACTGGTTAATATAAGAATATTTCGGGCAGCTAACTAAAAATTAAGATTGTCTCCGGTCACCTGCTAATTTACACTCTCATATTAATAAAAGCGCACAGAATATAATCAAAGGATTAGAAAAATGGTGCACATATCTAAACTTTTACGGAAAATTTTCCTAGACTTTCTTGTAAGTACAATGACCCCTGCACGCAAAACTGGCGTACAGATTCTTCTATCTAGTCGATCCTTCCTAGTCCACTGGAATCTCCATTCCATCAGAACGATCTATTTCGAAGTTGGTGAAAGGATTTCACTTTCGCAACTCCCTCCTCCGCTGTGGTTATATACTTTGCTAGTTACAATTACATTCAACTTTACATATCCTACTATTGATTTGTATCACATCATTTTGGCCTTTGTTGCCAATAAATTTTATTATTATTATTATTATTATTATTATTATTATTATTATTACATATACAAAGGAAGACAAAAGTAAGCGTTATCTGTAAACATTTTATGTTGATGACATTTTCTTTGTTTTGAAAAGCAGATCGCCGTTGCTAACATTACTTCAATGCTACAAAAAGCTATTAAGAAAGGTTAACTAAAAGAAATGCGATTATTGAGATTTCTGAATGTGTGCCCAGTATTCCAATTTTCGAAATTATCTGACGTTATACAAAAAATTAGCAATGTTTCATGGTTGTTGTTTACGAATTAACAAACTGGTTATACGACATTTAAAGGAAAATCAATTTAATGAATCGAAGAATCGTTCAACACATAAGGGCTGTTTTGAGAAAATTATTGTGTCAATTGATAAACCGGACACGTGTAGTACCAGAATAGAAGTCCACATTACTTAAGTGTTCTATTTCAGGTGGACGTTGTTTTCTTCATAACAAATACGAATGAAAAAGCATAATTAACGCGCACATTCGCTTCAGGTAAACGACGTATGCGTATAAGGCAGAACATTTGCATTTTACAGAAATTAAATTTTATTTTTAAATATTGTATACGGTGCGCCTCTTATGTGATTGAGACTATGAAATTTATGGCTATGAACCAATTACATCTGAATCCTTTTTCCAGCCACAGATATTATGCTTAATACTGACACTAACATTCTGTTAGATAATTGGCTTCTGTTAAATTATTCAGTGTTTAATTTATTCGCAAAATATACATTTAATTAACGTCTATTGAAAGGATTTTATTCAATTAATGCAATGTAATTTTATTTAGTTTAATCGTGTATTACTTAGCGCTAGATATGCCTTTCAAATACAGGCATGCCTCTAGTCAAATTACTGTACCAGAAACGTAACGTAGTATCGGGTTGATTAGTAAGTGTGCCATTATTTGTCCTGTGCATCTCATACTGTTTATGCAACTCAGATTCTTGACCATAAATTAATGAGTGATTTTATTTTAAACATATATGAAATACCTAATTATACTAAACGTGTAGGTATTTTATTTTTAACATTCGTTTATTTTTATTTTGCTTGGCTTCCAAGTAATAAAGTCTGTCGACTTATTTGTATATATCCTACTTTATAATCTCAACGACTTGCATGTGTATCGGCAATTCTACCTATGTACAAGATGCGAATATTTGGGAAGAATGTACTTCCATCTGAAATTTAATTATCTTATTGCGTTTGATATAAATTCTAACTAATCAAACGAAAATTGCTTGCGCGGGCGATGATAACATTTACTATAATCCCTTTATTTACATACATTTATCAGAATATTTTCGCAATTGTATAGTGTAGTAAAGGGAATTCATCCTGTAGACCGGCTTCGTATTAATTATTGGGATCTAATCACGTAATATTCCGAATATGAGGCTAACCATATGTTTGATTTTCCGTTTCGGGAATAAATCTTTTGTGTTATAATAATCAAGTTCATTTAAATGTAGAAAAATTGTGGTATTCTAAGATATCTTTTTAGCGCGTTATTTAGTATAATTTATTCTGGAAAAGTGAAGTAATGCCATTTAAAGTAATTTTCAGACAGGCATAAAAATAATTCTTTAAATCAAGTTTGCGAGCTTGAAGTAAACACCAAACCCATTGTATTTAACCAGTCGTCGAACAACATAACAAAACTACCGCCAGCCGCAACGCACTGACGCGTTTCGACCTTCCATGATCATCATCAGAGTACGACGGCAAACTGACTATCGTAGGATCAAACCGCATTGAATATATATGGAAATCAAATTTAGATATGCGGCTCTCACCTCTAGCAGTCTCGCATACATTGAACTTGACTGGAAATGTCAGCTGCTCAATTTCTATGCAGTCACGAACATTAACTGTTTGCAGCTTTCGCCACATATACATATATAAGGCATAAAAATAATCCATTCACCCAAATGAAATACAGAGAGTATAATATTGATAAAGGTTTATACAAGTTTAAAATTGATAAAACAGTACTAATATTAATTATAAATAATAAATAATAAATAATGTTAATGAGGATAACGATGATAAAATGTTAATGGTAAAAGAGGCCACGTAATCCGACAATCGAAAATATATATATAAATATATATATATATATATATATATATATATATATATATATATATATATATATATATATATATATATGAGAGAGAGAGAGAGAGAGAAATGTGCTGCGTCTCAACCGTCCATATTTTCATCGGAGCACGACGCTAAGCTGACTAGCGAATATCAAACCATAATGTGTATATATATGAAAAGCAAAATTAGATATTCGGCTCTCACCTCTAGTAGTCTCGCATATATTGTACTTGACTGGAAATGTCGGCTGCACAATTTCTATACAGTCACCTCCATATGTTAATATAAATATATATAGGTAATACAATTAAATAATCAATGATTGCGTGAGTGGTGGCAACAATTTTGTAAATCAAGTTTGTGAGCTTGAAGTAAACACCAATGAGATTTTATTTAACGAATCGTCGAAAACCACAGCAAGAGATTACGTACTGTTGGAGCTTTAAAGCAGTGTCTGTTATAACTTGTTAAAATTATCTTTTACTCGAATAAAATTAACGAGAATACGATTTTTTGTACAATATTTGTATTTCAGTTAATTCCAAAAAGATTTAAACTCAACGGTTATGGAAACAAGCGAGCAGATGAACATTATTCATAATAATATAATATGAAGATTTATATGATAAATTATCACTAAATTAAAGTTAATTAAGAATTGTTGCTGCATAAACGAAATCTAAGTTTTAAATTTAATTCTAGCATAGTGTTGTCTAAAATAAATAGAGAAAGAAAAATATTAGAAAGTTAGTTTATTCGAAAACCTAACAGACTGCAAAATTGGCAAAAAATGGAAATCTGTTTACAATATTCCGAATCTGTCTACGTTTTCGTTAGTAATAAGAAGCATTTTTTACTAAAAAAAACATAACTCGCACTCGATATTGTAGTAATTCTTACAAATACGAATCAAGGTAACTAGTTTACCATAATCACACCAGTTCAAATACAAAAGGCTTGAATGTAGCCCTGTCTGCGGAAAAACATGGACAGTACAGTATGAGCTTCCAATAAGGACGGAACTATTCTACTAGATGATTTGCAGTTTTCTACGCCATAAAAAGCTTAGTCTATACTGAAAATGCGTCATTTTAAAGCCAAGATCATAGCCTTGATTCAAATGAATAAATAAACAAAAATCAAATAAGATGAAATTTATAATCAGTCAATATTTGAGGTCATTGCGTTCATACAAAAAGACATCCAGGAAACAGTGTGAGAAGGAAAGCAGGGAAATACCTCAAGATTAAAGGATATACAAGTCAAGTGGTTTAACTTGACAGTTTTATTGTCGTGCACAAGGTACTCACTCTAACTTTGTTAATAATTGCTATTTTACTTAAGAAACAGTGCCTGCTTATTTGCCAATGACCACCGCAATTAAATTGGCATTATCTATTTAAGATTTGGTAGAAATTTCTGTAAACGCAAAAGTAATAAGCTGTAGGCATGGACTCAGTTTAAGTAGAGGCTTTTTTGAGTTGACTTTGTGCAGCATTTAAAATAATCAAAATATTGGGAATATTACTTTGTTCTAAATTGATAATAAAACTAATACAAATGAAGAAAAAATTAGAAAATCGACAAAAAATATATTCAAAGTTAATTTTGTGTCTGTAAAAGAATTTCAATGAACCAATAAGAATAAAGAATATATAACAAAATTACATTGAATAATAAACGGATAAGAAACGATAATTATTTACGCAAATCTTTGAATTTAAATTAAATTGGAATTTTAACTTTCATTTTTTAATGTGTCATATTTGAACAGAAATGTAAAATTTCAATTAAATGTTGGCTCATAATTTGAACAATTAGCGTCATAGTCTAATTTAGAGTTCATGTTCTTCTAAATTAAGCATTGATTTGAATAAAGTTTTATTTCATTATATTAAATTTTCGGCTCCACGTACACTCAAATTCAACAACAATTTTGATTCAAATCAAGTTTGCAAAATTGAAAGAAACACCAGTCCCATTGCATTTTAGCGGATTTCCAACAACCTAGCCTAACTACCGTCATTCATGCGCAGTAATTTGCGTACCTGTCATTCAAGAAAATAATTTAGACACTAACCATTTTGAAATTCCAAAAACATACAAATAAAATAAAATATATACTGGAATAAAATAACACTATTACTTACGTGCTTTAAAATAATATAGCAAAGGTAGTCAAGTAATTTCTTTTCCAATTTACAACAAAACAATCATTGATTTCAAAGGTGGTGATATGAACCCAAATCATCAAGGTTGTGATCTTCATATATAAGTAACTGACCCCTTAATTACTTACATATGTCAGTATAAACTAAGAATTGTAAAGTGTAGAAAAGGCAATTTATCCAGTAGACCGGTTTCGTCCTTATTGGTAACTCATCATGTACAGGCCAGAATTTGCCGCGGACAGGACTCGAACCTGCGCACGTCTGCTTTGGAAACTGGTGCTCTTACCAATGAGCCATCCTGCCGCACACTACACTACACACAATTTTCAGTTATATACTAACTAATGTAACTTGGTTAGTCTAGGTTTCCTTTAGGTGGAGATCATATGGCATCCATTTAGACCCAAAGTTCCAAATAACCATCTTCAATCTGTCATTACTGAACAGACACCACACTACATGGGGAAGTGGTATTGAAATGAACATTTATATAATTAAACGAACATTGGTTGCGCGGGTCGGTGATAACATTTATTATAATCAAGGTTGCGGTCTTGATATAAACAACTGACCCATTAATTACTTACATATGTCAGTATAAACTAAGAATCGTATAGTGTAGAAAAGGCAATTCATCCAGTAGACCGGTTTCGTCCTTATTGGGAACTCATCATGTACTGGCCAGAATTTGCCGCGGACAGGACTCGAACCTGGGCACGTCTGCTTCGGAATCTGGTGCTCTAACCACTGAGCCATCCTGCCGCACACTACACTACACACAATTTTCAGTTATATACTAACTAATGTAACTTGGTTAGTCTATTTTTCCTTTAGGTGGAGCTCATATGGCATCCATTTAGACCCAAAGTTCCAACTAACCATCCCCAATCTGTCATTACTGAACAGACACCACACTACACGGGGAAGTGGTATTGAAATGAACATTTATATAATTAAACGAACATTGGTTGCGCGGGTGGTGATAACAATGATTATAATCAAGGTTGCGGTCTTGATATAAACACCTGACCCATTAATTACTTACATATGTCAGTATAAACTAAGAATTGTATAGTGTAGAAAAGGCAATTCATCCAGTAGACCGGTTTCTTCCTTATTGGGGACTCATCATGTACTGGC
>JAQBSW010012143.1:0-17730 GCA_029291075.1 Eudiplozoon nipponicum | reverse complement strand
TTTGTGTATACTTTTGCCTAGAAATCTGCGCGAAAAACTTCGCAAACACAATAAATTTTCGTAATTCAAATAAAATCAAATTTTTAAGGCATTGCGGATTTGTTTCAACATTATTTTCTGAGCGATTTGGTGATTTTGATCATAAAGCCAGGAAATTTGCTTAGATTAACTATTTGCAGACAGAAAGGTAGCCGAAGAGTCGTCTGTATTATTTCTTCAATCTCAGCTTTTCTAAACTTGTTTCCAGTGCGCTAATCCACTTCATTTTAAAATTCTACTATTTCTAAATGAATATTCTATAAAAATATCCAGTTGGTTCGAGTTCAGCGTGATTTGCACCACGCACTACTAACAACCGCCGACCTATCAGTCAATGCGAAGAATTTTCGTATACCTGCGGTTGGCGAGCAGTCGACGTGGCTGTACCACGCCTATCAAAGCATTCAAAATTGCGTCTATGCTGGTTGGCCTTTGTTAGGGCCTCAGACAATACAAGGCCAATTGAACGAGCTCTGCCTACACTATTTGCATGGTCAACATCTTCCCGTCACTTGTAGGCAATGTCACGATTTAGCCTGTAAAGCTAAATTGTTGCCTGTTGATAGTAATCATGATGGCGGTGGTGATGGTGATGATTATGATGATGATAATGATGCTGGTAGAACTGCTGAGGGTGATGGTGATGATGTTTGTTCTGGTGTACTCGAGGGCGACAGTAACGAAGAAGCAGTTCATTGTTATAACGAAGAGATTGGCGATTGTAACTTCGTTGGCGTTCTGGAAGAAGGCATTCTCGGCAACGATCGTATGTTCGCTAAATCAATTATTTAACTTTAATATAGAAATTCTAATTTCATTAAAGGTATTTTGCACAATTCGACTTTATTATTTTCGATTTAATATTAGAATGCAAATAATGTGAAATGCTTTGTTAAAAAAATAAAATTTTAGTCATTTGGACTTTATATTCTTTGGATTTTCAGTTCTAATTTATAACGTCTCGACGAAGATGTCTAGAAAAATCCAATAGCTTCAAGTATTATAATCGTATCTATAATTAATCCACTCGTAACTCTAGTGTACTTTCTCTTTCCTTTTGTCTGTGCATTTATGTGCTTTTATATACAGAAAGGTTTACTTTCCAGAAGCGAAGATCTGGCCTCTCAAGTATGGGATTCTGTTTATTAACCTCGTTGAATCAGCATGCCGCTATTAATCAAAATCATTTTGACGGATGCAAATATGTGCCTTTGAGTTATTTTGAAAAACACAATGACCGAAAACCAGCAGAGGAATTGAAGTCAACGAGTTGGCAGGACTGCACAACGAGCCAGCGTGTTCCTGTAGGCGGTAATGTACGAAGAAGCTCACAAACTATCAATAGAAACTTGTTGTTGCAAGATCATTATCGGCGGTACGACTACCCATCCACTGGTGAGGCGGAGAACAGTTCATCGATCAGGCGTGTGTTAAACGCTTACATCACACCTTCTTCACCTGTAGAAGACATTCAACGCCCTCCTGAACTTCTGGACTTCTGCATCCGTATGCAACCAGTAGAAGATTCTGCTAGGAAGACTAGCAATTGCAATAATTCGGATACTTCTTCGTGTGGTCTAGAAGGAGGCTCTGTAACGCTGAATTTACTTCTTACTCAACTTACGAGGTGATTTGGCTTTGGTTAGGTACTGTCTTAGATACCATTTGCGAATCTTCAACAGGAATTTGATAATCATGATCATCATAAATAGAATTCCATTTGCACGATAAAATGATGCTTTACTGCATATTGATTCAGAATTATGCTTAAACTATTAACGAAAGACATTAAAGTGGGCATAACTTTCAGAAACTGGAGGCAGACAAGGTTCAGTTGAGAATGTTTATTAATTTTAAATTTAAGCTTATATTTTGCTGGGATCAAGCATGCGTCTTTGCATACAGGTGATGCAGTTCACGCGTTTCTAGAACGATTTGTGTGCTTTTACTTGCGAAGGCATCTTTATGTCTTTAGAAAAATCCACGCTCTTAACATATTTGTATCGATGTTCAAAATGTTTTCAGTCTTTCTAGTATACTTTTTTTCATTTTTTCGACTGATAAAGCTTTGGAAAGCTATGGTCACGAGATTGTTAAACTTGCCAAGTTCATCTTATTATTTGTCAAATTCCCTCTTGAAATTATTTTAAAGCGATTATTAAAGTCGCAATATATACGTGTCACATCACTATACAAAAACGTGCTACATAAAATTGTGTGACGAGTGCATGAAGTGGCTTTAATAACAGTTTTAAAAAAACGTTCTTATTTGCAACTAAATTTAACTATAGGTTTCAATCAATTCTCACATCTTGTTTCTGCTTTTTACCGAACTGCATTGTGTAAATAAGGCTCTTATTTATCTCGTGGTTTAACTTGAGTTAGATGGAGTACCTGTCGATATTCGCAGTGCTAGGCAGATTGTCTATTGCATTTTGAAAGCACCAACTTCAACAAATTTGTAGAATGCAGTATTTACTTGTCCACTGTTATGCCATAAATATTGAATAAATGCTGTGGAGAGCAGTTTATGAAACTATGATTAAGATCTTCGGCTATAGATGTCTACTTTGGGCGTTTCGTCTGATTTCGTACGTCCATAGATAAATTGTTGAATGAAATATCCATTTTTATTATTCATTATATAGTTGGAGGAATTCGTTTGGTGTTAGCGCATTCAGTCATAATACACGATGCATAGCTTTTTTGTTATTAAAGTAGAATTAACGATGAGTGAAGTTGGTAATAATCGACTAGATAATGATTGCGAACCACTAGACAAAAAGGATTCTAAAAGGATGCTACGATAGTATCATATGCTTGCATCTCTTCCTTATTTCTTTCATGACGCGAAGCTTCTGTGAATGACCGGCCTGGTTGAATTTTTTCTAGCTTCGCCAATCTCCATTCAGTTTAACCACTCGCACAACATGACACGACTAAAGTCAGTTTCAAATACTGACGCGTTTGGCCCTTCTATATAATCAATATCAAATCACGATGGCAAACTGGCCAATGATGATCAAACTGCAATGTGTTTATAAGGTATGGAAAATAAGACATGCGGATCTCACCCAGTATTCTCGCATACATTGTACTGGAGTAGAATGTCAGTTGGAAAATTTCTATCCGGACACGAGTAGCACTTTTTTCAGCTTACACTACTTAATCTGTCTTCTGTTTACAATCAATAAGTCCGCGAGTGGTGATATCAATTATTTAAATAAAATATGTGGACATCTCATAAGCACCAATCCTCTTTAGTTTAACCAATCACACGACAGAAAAACTACAGGCAATGACACATACTGGCACGCTTCGATTGCACATTGACGTCATCGGAGCACGGTGTCGAGCTAAAAAACCAGAACCAAACCGCGATGCATATTAATAGTTTAGAAAACCACAAATACAACTCTCGCTCGTTAGATGATTGTTAGCACTACACGCACAATCAATGTTTGCTAATTGAATAACCAGTATTAGTAGCAAAAGCTGCAAAAGACTTATCTTATGGACTGCATACATATGGAGCAACCGACAATTTAAACTAATTAGAGCTTTTATGAGTCTATTTTGGATGATAGCCACACTTCTCATTGCACATTGTCATTTGATCCTCGGTTGTCAGTTTTTCTTCATGCTTTGATGATGACAATGGAAAGCCAAAACGCTCCAGTGTGTGCGAGTGATGACTGGTTTGCTACTTTCATCGTTTTATGTTCACCTTTTCTTTTTAAATATGCTTTCCTAAAATTTCAGCGTACTTTGCTGTTCAAGATTGTGCAGACATGTAATCCTAGCATCGTAGCCGACGGCTCGCTGGATTGATGAGTTGAGAAACACGGTTTAATATAAATCCATTTGTATATTTGCAAATAGCGGTTACAGTAGGAAGCTAGCAGTTGAACTATCTTTGGTAATTATGCGAGTTGTTTTCCATAGCTAAACATATAGCTCAACGAAATTGAAAACCATAATTTGATGATTAATTTGTTTACGCCGATTCGCACCATTTTTTCTACTTCAATAAATCATGTTATGCTACTTTATAATTGCATTAATTTTCTGCACATTTCTCTATTAAGCGAAGTGTTCGCATTTACACAGTCACAAATAGCGCAAATTTTGCGAGGCAATGACGTAAAAAGTTCTGCCCGTGTCTGTCGCAGTTTTAGCCTGTTGCAGCGTTGTCGTTTCGAACCGTTATCACTAGAGGAAACATGTCAAGCTGCACGTTTATTGGCGACACTTCAAAGCCAAATGGTGGGTCGTTTAGCCGCGCGTGTCTGGCGAGACACTGTTCAACTGGCGGACGGTGGTGGTGGCATTGCACAAGGTCAGCGATTAATTTCTTGTGTTATGTTCCTTATTACTACATGGTTTAATTCGTACATGCATGCATAGACGGAGATCAAGCTCTCTGGCACGGCAGGTTTCGGAGAAGCCTATGCCAATATGGAAGAACTAATCTGGCTTCTCTATTGAACCCTGTTTTGCACCAGATTCAAAGATATTTTTGCCAATCAGAGATGCTTGTTTTATGATGTTTTGGTGCTGTGCGACGTAATTTAGTAATTGTTATCGCGAATAATGGTATTTAGCCAGGATTGGATTTCCTGACTGTTGTCCCATTTGACCAGTGGAGGAAGTGTGCTTCCATTTTTCCTCAAATAAATATTCTCATCGTCATGGTGAATCCTATGCCAGCAGAGTTCTGTTCTCTTCACACATTGATGTCAGTCTGTATAATTTACTCCATTGTCACCTTCAATTATATTTAAGATTACCCAATTCGTAATACATATTGCTTATCATTTGCAAAAAGTTAGAATAATGGAAACAAATAAGCATTCGCTTAAATTGACCACGTCATGTCATTTGTAAATTCAGCAATTTTCATTAGTTACATAATTGAATTCATATTGGTTGGCTTTAGGAGGATATTTTAAATTAACTGATAATAAAATATCACCGTTTTTACCTTTATTCCTTTCTATAATTACAACTATTTTTTTATGACAGACACACATACACACACACTATATATATATATATTAATTATTTTTTTATTTAGCTAACCGCATAATAATAAATTAACAAATACATATATTTATTACCAATTTATTTACTTATTCTCACTTCTTGCTTCTGTTAATTGTTCTTAATTGACGGACATCTAAGCCTATTCATATCATTTTCAAATTATGTTTGTAAGTCTGCCGCTTCTTGATCCATGATCTGTCATATGATGTCGTAGAAAGGCAGATGCACAAATCTCTTCAGCATTTCTCCTGCGGTTCCAACCGTCCAACAGAGTTGCTACGATGGCTTGGTATGCAGTTTGGAAAATTGGCTTCTCAAAACAGCGCCTAAACTATCGTAATCGACGTTACATAACAAATTTTGATGGTGATTGTACATTAAATTTTTTGTGTAGTGATCGATGTCTTCTGTTGCACCACAATTTATCTATCCATCATCCTATAGACAATTTGTCCATTATTCTTGAAGACAATTATTCTAGTAGGCTACCTAAAACCGTGGCAATTCACAAAAGGCACTGTAGTTATCATTAATTGCGGTAATATTCTTGTCTTACGCAATTGTTTTATATTAAATAAAATGTAAACTAACTATGCTTGACTATCAGTGCTTTGTCATGTCGCACTGTCCCAACTACAATGTCCATTCGTCTGGAATTCTCATCGAATGAAATACAGATTGGTGGGTTGTTGGTTTTCTTGTGGAATACACGGAACACAAACCACCGATGTGGAGTTGCTTCGTCGCTTTAAATGAAGAAGGCATATCATAACGGGTAATTAGCTTCGCCGTTTCAGATGATGATCAAAGGCCAAACGGGTTATTTGCTTAGATACTGTTGGTTGCGGAGAGCTAATATATATATATATATATATATATATATATATATATATATATATATATATATATATATGCAATCGTATACAAGGCGTTGCGCACCTAGTAAAAAATTATTTCGAAAAGGATCAGAAGGATCAACCGAAAGTCAGCATGTAGGAACGGTATAACCTCATGTGTACATTCGTTTCATGTTTACTAGCGACTCGTCAGTAAGAGCCGGTATTACGTCTTATGCCCACTATATATGTGGTCAAAGATTGTGGAACAATTTGACGATACAATCTCATAATATACAATTGCATATATATTAGTTCTTCGCAACAAACCGTATACAACTGTTATATAAGTATCTAAGTTAGTCAGTGCCATATCTAAATTTACTACTACAGGCGGCTGTGTGGAACTGGTCGACTTATAAATTTTTCTCTTGATTCATGCCTTGTGATTCTTAACTGGCAATAATTTTAACCAGTCCAAACGAATAAATCGATTATTTAAGTAAGTATGTATTAGGTGTTGCAAACCTAGTAACAAATTAGTTCAGTTGTGACCAGAAGGATAAATTTACCTGATTTTCGGATTGCGTACCGAAATGTTTGAATTGACTGTAATCATAATTTTCCCAAATTATTTCCACCTCCGGGTACGGAGGTCTTTTTCAATGGCAAACACATCACCCACTAAGTTGACAATCAATATGTCAAGTGGGAAATCATGATGACAGTGGATTCAACCATTTCGCTACGCAATCCGAAAATCAGGTAAATAATCTATTCCCTGTCGCGCAACATGTTTCTTTTAAAGCTTATTTAGGTACGGAATAAATCGATTATAAAAGCTATCCAGGTGCTGCCAGCTATAGTGGATTGTCTCGCAATTCTTCGCTGAACCAACTAGGATCGATAGTGTGTTTGATGTGAAGACCTTAATGAGACAGACTGGCGATTACAGAGTGACTTACGCAGTTTTATAAAGGCTCCTGTTGCAGGGTTAATACGAGCTGAAATCTCAGCAGAATCCTGTCCGCTTTGTCATCAGATATCCTATTACCTACCACTGGATTCGCGAATTATGTACCTGATCAAAATCGAGTTTAGTGGATTATTATCTAATTTGATTTAATTTCATGAACGATGTAGCTACCAAGTCACCAATTTTGATTGTCGCTGCGTTCCTATCGGACGTCAAATTGGCACAATACACAGGTGAGCCAAATTTGACCGTGGCGGATGTGCATAAAGTCAAAATAGGTTTGGTTACTCTTCCAAGTTAGAGTCGAATTGCTCACTCTCGCTCTCTGCGGGTATGTTGTGTCATGTGAGATCGTGTTGTGCTCATTGTCAGTCGGTTTGCATATTTCTAATATTCATGTATTTCTGATCGTTTTATTCTTTTGTGACAGTGTTAAATATGGACTGATCTTGCTTTATTAATCGGTGGCCCAGGTGTCTTTTTGTTTGTGCATTATTTAAGTCTACCTTTCCATTTTGGATAAATCCACCTTTTTAATCTATTGTTTCCTCGTTTATTTATTGCCGTTTTTCTTACGAATTTCAAGTCTTTGCATCTTTGTATGAAACTAATGCAATACTATTAATGATATTGCAGATGAACGATGCTATTTGCCTTACGTGCTTATCTTCTTTAATGACAGGTGATTCGCTTGAAGTGTTAAGTCAATTGGCAAAGCATTGTGACCACGTCTCTAGTTTAGCTCGACTTACACTGCACTCTATTTGGTGCATCCTGGTTAAGCCATCTTTTGGCGAGAAATGTCGTGTTGAGAGAAACAGCAAGGCAGATGGCTACACACCAGTAGCTTCCCTTGCTACAGAGCATCATCTCGGGGGCATGCGACATCAATCAAGTGATTTCGCAAACAGGGTGGAAAATCAATGTGGTGTGGTTGGGGAGAAATTCGCAATGGATGCTAAATTAGAAGGTAAAGAGAAGGAGCGCGCAGATTGCAAGGAAACCAGCATAGAAGTGGATTTAAAGGAGAGCAAAAAGGATGAAGACCCTCATGCGCATAAATGCAAATTTGATTACGCGGATCAATCTCAGGTGTTTAATTATCTTTGTAATTTAAATAAGATTTTACTTTTTGAGAAAAAACATAGTGATTTTGTTAAACTGTGGGGAAACATCCTTATGAATAGTAGCACTGTCACAAATCTGACTGATAGTATAGGGAGGTATAATCGGCGATAGTTATCTTTCTTGATTGTAATAACGTTTACGAGCATCTATGAGAATATAAAAAGTAAGACTAATGTGGCTGCCTCATAACACAGCAGAATTTTCGCAATCGTTGGCATAAACAACATGCAGATTTCATTGACCATTCTCTTGTGACCTATTAAGAGGGCCTGTAGTCTACTTAGTTCGGCTATGCGTCTCTTTGTAATCATTTAACTGCCTTTTATTCTTTCTTTATTGTTCTTATGCACTGACTATCTCGGCTTTCAGTCCTTTTTTAAGTCGTATAAGCTATCTGCTCCAGCCTGCCTGTCAATTATGTCGAGTTTGCTTAAATTTCTCTTAAATTTATATAAAGGACTGGCACCATCAGGAAAATCAGATTTTCTGAGCATATATTTGAAACGAGGCACACAGTCAATTTAACGAATTTCCCAGTTCTACACAAAGCAGAGCCCGAAAAATTATTCTACATATATGAAGCCCCTTATATAAAACAACAAACGCATAGTCTATACATTGAAATTTAGTACCAACTTGATATGCTATTTGACTTAGCACGAATCACGCAACCCAACGATAGTCTTCTCGCATCCACGTGAGCTTGAACGCCCATTGGACAAAAGTCAATAAATATCCTACCGGATTTGCAAGAAACTAAAATAAAAGCGGCTGCGCAAACGACATTACTAACATCAGTAACAATATTACGAACGATAAAAAAATGTAATATACACACCCCGCTAGGTTACCAAGGTGACAAAATAAAACTCAAGAACAATGCGATACGAAAGGCAACACTCAAGGAAGAAACATTCGTACACATGATAGCCGTCAATGCGAACACCTGGATGAAACTCAATCTGTCAATACAAGAATAACTAGATCTCATACACAGTTCTGCAACACAATAAGAATCACACATACATGCATAGGCTGCCAAAAATTAACTCACTATCAACAATATAATTGGATTTACACAATAGAACCAGCGTTGCGGCTGGCGGTAGTTTTATTACGTTGTTTGACGACTGGTTAAATACAATGGGATTGGTGTTTACTTCAAGTTCGCAAACTTGATTTAACGATTATAATTGGATGTCAGGTTAATTGTCATTCGCTTAATCAGTTGAAATAATAGAACGTATATAAATTTTAGATTGCTATGTTCAATAAGTATTGAACATAGTAATAGGTGCTTTGCCTTCAGCAAGCACCACTAATTAAGTATTCTACAAATAATTATCCAGAATAAACATACACTTTGGTATTAAATTTTTCCTTTTTCTACAACTATGTACTATTTAATATTAAAAAGTATGTATAAACGTATTTATATATGTATATGTGTATTTATGCATACATGCATGCACGCATGCATGAATTTATGTTTGTATGTATGTATGAATGTCTGCTGCACGTATTCATGTATAAACATACAAATGCATGCATGTACATTTGTATGTATGTATGCATTTAGGTATGTACGTACGTGTGTATGTATGTATGTGTGTCAATGTATATATATGATTGTATGTATGTATGCTTGTTAATGTTTACGTATGATTATATATGTTTGATTTTATGGATGTATCTATGCATGTGTATATTTATGTTTTTTTGTATCTATTTGCGTATGTGTGTTTTAATGTATGCATGTGTATATTTTTTGTTGTATACATGTGTTGTTTTTTTTAAATGTTTATATATGTATATATGCTGGTATGTATGTATGTATGTATGTATGTATGTATGTATGTTTGTATGTTTGTATGTGTGTATGTATGTATGTATGTGTGTATGTATGTATGTATTTATGTATGTAGGTATGTATGTATGTATGTATGTATGTATGTATGTATGTATTTATGTATGTATGTATGTATGTATGTATGTATGTATGTATGTATGTATGTATGTATGTATGTATGTATGTATTGACACATGTATTTATGTATGCTTGTTAATGTTTACGTATGATTATATGTATGTATGTTTAGATATATGTATGTATGATTTTATGGATGTATCTATGCATGTGTATATTTATGTTTTTTTATCTATGTGCGTTTGTGTGTTTTAATGTATGCATGTGTATATTTTTTGTTGTATACATGTGTTGTTTTTTTACATGTATATATGTATGTATGTATGTATGTATGTATGTATGTATGTATGTATGTATGTATGTTTGTATGTTTGTATGTGTGTATGTATGTGTGTATGTTTGTATGTTTGTATGTATGTATGTATGCATGTATGTATTTATGTATGTATGTATGTATTTATGTATGCATGTATGTATGTATGTATTTATGTATGTATGTATTTATGTATTTATGTATGTATGTATGTATGTATGTATGTATGTATGTATGTATTTATGTATGTATGTATGTATGTATGTATTGTATGTATGTATGTATGTATGTATGTATTCATTGAATTGACACATTTTTCCGGACGCCATTCATTAAATTGGTGTAGAATTCTCAATGTTAAATTTATTTGTCATTTTGTGGAATTCGGCTGGCTATATAAATGCAGGATAATGAGTTCTTTTTCCTGACATGCGTAAACAATCTCTGACATCTCGCTTTAATTCTTCTAGTGAGATCGTCCTTTTTAAATAAAGAAATTGCAACTCTTTGGTCCATATTTGATTGAAATGTATGTATACATAAATTTACACCTGATTGGGAAATTTTTTAGTATCCAAATTATATTGTCGAATAAATTATTCCCTACCTTTAGATACATTGGAAGACAGACAAAGCTGTTGTCAGTTCATTGTGAGAAGATGAGCGATAATTCCTATCTCTTTTAATTTGAATTGAAGTATAACTTTATTGTAAATCTTGTTTAAAAAAACACAGCTAAGGCAGGCCAGTTTTTCACCAGATCTCAACTCGATTGCAATATCTGATACTTTGTATAGTAAAGTTTAAATGACAAGTAGGATTAAGTACCTACATTTGTCAGTATAAACTAACAATTGTATAGAGTAGAAAAGGCAATTCATCCAGTAGATCGGTTTCGTTCTCATTGGGGACTCATCACATAATGACCAGAATTTGCCGTGAACAGGACTCGAACCTGGTTCTAAATGAATATCATATCAGCTCCAACTAAAGAGAAGGCTAATATAGAATCCATAGTTAGTTATAGCTGAAAATTTTGCGTAGTGTGTTGCAGGGTAGCTCAGTGGTTAGAGCACTAGATTTGGAAGCAGGCGTGCCCAGGTTCAATCCTGTCCGCGGCAAATTCTGGTCTGTTGGATGAATTGCATTTTCTGCACTATACAATTCTTAGTTTATACTGACAAATGTAAGTACTTAATGGGTCAGGTGTTTAAATCAAGTTCGCAACCTTTATTATAGTATATGTTATTACCGCCCGCGCAACCTTTGTTGTTTAATTATAATTAAGTTTGATTTAATACAACAACGAAGAGGAAATAGGAAACGCACACGCCGAGAGGCACACAGAATAAAACACGTGGTGCATAAACAAGTTTCCAGTTAATGGTCAATTCTTGTACAAACCTTTTTTTATTTAGTTGCTAATTAAGTACGTTGCAACTAATGGCTTCTGTCATTCGTCATTCTGTTTCGTTTGTTGCTTTAAGTACATGAAAATCTGCTTGGTTCGAAGTGTGATTTTTATAAAAAAATAGTTTAGCTCCAGTACGAGAAAGATTGTATTTCATTTTTCCTTTCAAAATTTCTCAAATGCTCGTGGTTTGTAGCACAGTCTGTGATGACTACATGATATAGAACCGGCTATATCATGGTATTTGAAGGCTTCAAACGAGGGATTTATGTATTCATTTAGTATGGGGCTTTTTAGGGAATGCGTTCCGTGAATACCTGGCAACGAATCGCTGATCGTCAAGCTGGAAAATGTAATGGTCACGGGCCACACTTTATTGCTCTTTGCAACAACAAAGCAATGAAGTTTGTTTAGCTCTGGTTGCTAAACGTACCTTTAGACACTGGAAACATGTGGATAAGAATTGTACTCTCATCTCATTTGTTGAATGATATCGATTAAAAAAATTTCTGTGCTGGTAGCACAAATGATAAATAGTACTGAACGTGTTAAGCTACCAGTGCTAAAGCGATGTATGATTTGATTTCTTGCGAAGCTCATTTGAAAAGCTACCTTATTTCTCATCGAATATATGTTATGAATAAGTGTAGAAGCGGAGATTGATCTCCTACACAGTAAGCTCTTATAATTATTATAATCAAGGTTGCGGTCTTGATATAAACACCTGACCCATTAATTACTTACATATGTCAGTATAAACTAAGAATTGTATAGTGTAGAAAGGCAATTCATCCAGTAGACCGGTTTCGTCCTTATTGGGAACTCATCAAGTACTGGCCAGAATTTGCCGCGGACAGGATACGAACCTGGGCACGTCTGCTTCGGAATCTGGTGCTCTAACCACTGAGCTATCCTGCCGCACACTACACTACACACAATTTTCAGTTATATACTAACTAATGTAACTTGGTTAGTCAATTTTTCCTCTAGGTGGAGCTCATATGGCATCCATTTAGACCCAAAGTTCCAACTAACCATGCCCAATCTGTCATTACTGAACAGACACCACATTACATGGGGAAGTGGTATTGAAATGAACATTTATATAATTAAACGAACATTGGTTGCGCGGGTGGTGATAACAATTATTATAATCAAGGTTGCGGTCTTGATATAAACACCTGACCCATTAATTACTTACATATGTCAGTATAAACTAAGAATTGTATAGTGTAGAAAAGGCAATTCATCCAGTAGACCGGTTTCGTCCTTATTGGGAACTCATCAAGTACTGGCCAGAATTTGCCGCGGACAGGATACGAACCTGGGCACGTCTGCTTCGGAATCTGGTGCTCTAACCACTGAGCTATCCTGCCGCACACTACACTACACACAATTTTCAGTTATATACTAACTAATGTAACTTGGTTAGTCAATTTTTCCTTTAGGTGGAGCTCATATGGCATCCATTTAGACCCAAAGTTCCAACTAACCATGCCCAATCTGTCATTACTGAACAGACACCACATTACATGGGGAAGTGGTATTGAAATGAACATTTATATAATTAAACGAACATTGGTTGCGCGGGTGGTGGTAACAATTATTATAATCAAGGTTGCGGTCTTGATATAAACACCTGACCCATTAATTACTTACATATGTCAGTATAAACTAAGAATTGTATAGTGTAGAAAAGGCAATTCATCCAGTAGACCGGTTTCGTCCTTATTCGGAACTCATCAAGTACTGGCCAGAATTTGCCGCGGACAGGATACGAACCTGGGCACGTCTGCTTCGGAATCTGGTGCTCTAAGCACTGAGCTATCCTTCCGCACACTACACTACACACAATTTTCAGTTATATACTAACTAATGTAACTTGGTTAGTTAATTTTTTCCTTTAGGTGGAGCTCATATGGCATCCATTTAGACCCAAAGTTCCAACTAACCATGCCCAATCTGTCATTACTGAACAGACACCACATTACATGTGGAAGTGGTATTGAAATGAACATTTATATAATTAAACGAACATTGGTTGCGCGGGTGGTGATAACAATTATTATAATCAAGGTTGCTAATTAAGTACGTTGTAACTAATGGCTTCTGTCATTCGTCATTCTGTTTCGTTTGTTGCTTTAAGTACATGAAAATCTGCTTGGTTCGAAGTGTGATTTTTATAAAAAAATAGTTTAGCTCCAGTACGAGAAAGATTTTATTTCATTTTTCCTTTCAAAATTTCTCAAATGCTCGTGGTTTGTAGCACAGTCTGTGATGACTACATGATATAGAACCGGCTATATCATGGTATTTGAAGGCTTCAAACGAGGGATTTATGTATTCATTTAGTATGGGGCTTTTTAGGGAATGCGTTCCGTGAATACCTGGCAACGAATCGCTGATCGTCAAGCTGGAAAATGTAATGGTCACGGGCCACACTTTATTGCTCTTTGCAACAACAAAGCAATGAAGTTTGTTTAGCTCTGGTTGCTAAACGTACCTTTAGACACTGGAAACATGTGGATAAGAATTGTACTCTCATCTCATTTGTTGAATGATTTCGATTTAAAAAATTTCTGTGCTGGTAGCACAAATGATAAATAGTACTGAACGTGTTAAGCTACCAGTGCTAAAGCGATGTATGATTTGATTTCTTGCGAAGCTCATTTGAAAAGCTACCTTATTTCTCATTGAATATATGTTATGACTAAGTGTAGAAGCGGAGACTGATCTCCTACACAGTAAGCTCTTATAATGTCAGGCGTTATGTAACTGTATGATTCTGAGTTTTCTATTGTCATACTCAAATACGAATGTGGACAACGAGAGGTCAACTGTGCGTTTGATAGCAAGAAGTTTTCTGTGTTTGTGATTGGTTATGGTGATTCTTATGCCTTCCGACTAATCGCGTATATAATAGGATTCTTGTCCACAAACATGATTTAAATAATTTTCATTACTACCTGAATGATCAAGTGATTGCTGCACGGAAGTTATGTCCGTGAAGGAATAGAAAGTATGCAGGCGACATTCCTGTCAAGTATCACTTTTACTATTGAAATTCGCCGGAAGAAGATTAGCACCCTCAGTTTTGTAATAATTTTATTTTTTGGTATTTTTATATGCATGGCGTGTATTTCCTTTCGATTGATGGGTTCTGTTTATACATTTTCGCCTTTCAGTTATTGCCGATTGGCTTACTACGTTTCGGTGCTTATTTTCAAACGCACACGCACAAAAAGCAAATTGTAGCAAATGGGAAGGCTGTTCAAGATACATTCATTTAAATTTATTTTATACTCACTATCGATTTGGTTATGACTATATATAAAACCTCCAATAACTAATCATGTACACGCATAATGGCATATATGTACGCATACCCGCATGTATTTATTCATATATACTAGGTAGAATCAACAATAATCATTTTAATTCATTTACGGTAGTACTCGATTCCCGGTTTATGCAATTCCATCCTGTGTGTAGTAGGTCATAGGGAGGGAGATGATAAAACTATAGAAGAAATACATTACTAAGATACTCTTGTAATATCCAGGTATTTGAAATTAACATTAATACTAAGAAATTGCGAACCACGTTTGTTGACACAAATGATGTCCGAAAGCTACGAGTGATGATTATTCAATGGAAGGGAGACAATATATATGTAGTTTTATATTAGGTATTGCGTTCTAAGTAACGAAATTTTTCAAATATAACCAGAAGGATATACAAAACTCATCTTAAACAAGAGGTATAATCTTATGTGCGCGTGCATTTCTTCCTTACCTAGGTCTCATCAGTAGGAGCCGTTACTACGCTTTATAACCACTATATAGTTGGTCCGGACATGAGGGACTGTTGGACGGTACAATCTCGTATACGAATGTGTATTTAAGCAGTAATGGAGTTAACTTCGCGTGAGGACATTGAAAATACGACTTCAAGGCCAATTCTCTTTATTTAATATATACCGAGCCTGTAATGTAAACCAACACAATAGTTTTCAAAATACCTAGTCTATACAAAGTACTAGATGGGCTGAAGTGTGTTAAAAATTGGAAATTAAACTAATTCTGAACAACTATGACTCCAACCAACCTAAAAATTTTCAACTAATTTGTTATTTGATAAGCAATATATAATATTTAATTGCATATACGTTGGAAACGGTGCACCCAGTCAATTTGACCAATTTCTCAAACACACATAAAGCAAAATCAGAAAAATTATTATTTTCCTATAAAGCCCTTTACATAAAACAACAAACACCTAGCCTAATGTTCAAAAGTTTCATCAACATGATATTCTAATTGACTGGCCACGAATAACAAAATGCAACAACAATTTACTAGTATCCAGACAAGATCGAACACGCCCTCGACTAGACTCAACAAACATTCAATTTGATTGGTAACAAATTGAAGAGGGTAAAACAGATGCACTTACGGTGACAGAAATTTCCAAACAATATGAGCTTTCAACACTGCAATCCGCACTTGCGCTGTTACCAAGTGAAGAAAACAAATTTTCGCAAAAAGGTGAAACGAAAGACTACACTCGGAAAAATAGCACTCGTACACGTAACAGCCAACAATGCGAAAAGATAGTTAACTCTCAAATCATCAATACAAGAATCACCAGATCGCAGACATCTCTTTGCAATAGAGCAAAAATGACCTTAACATGCAAACAGGCACACACACAGACAAAAACGCATACACACTTACCAATCAGCCAAAACAAGAAATAGAAGTAAAACCACGACCCGCATATCAAATGAAAACCCAGAATGTATATAAA
Source organism: Eudiplozoon nipponicum (assembly GCA_029291075.1). NCBI lineage: Eukaryota > Metazoa > Platyhelminthes > Monogenea > Mazocraeidea > Diplozoidae > Eudiplozoon > Eudiplozoon nipponicum. The sequence continues at coordinate 1,245 of JAQBSW010012143.1, read as the reverse complement.
TAAAAGATTGTAGAGCGAAGTTTAGTAGGCTCGAAATAAAAGGCCATTATCCACTTATTTATTAATGTGGTTCTTCTTTCTAATAATAAATATACTGTGTAATATTCCAAGGCAATGGACATAATAAACATTATATATATATATATATATATATATATATATATATATATATATATATATATATATATATAGTGCAAGAGTGTATATGACGTTTACATTCTTGCAGGTCATATTATCATAGTTCATTGAAATGGTTTATCGACGAGCAAAATCGATTATAAGCGTACGCTTCAGCTCATTTTGGTCCACTATTATCATACAACACAATTTTATATGATGTAGTATATCAGACAACAAATATTTATTTAAACTTATTTAAAACATCTAAACTTTCTATGGATATATAAATATCCACCTATATATATATATATATATATATATATATATATATATATATATCGTTCTTGGACTTCCTACTAAGCGTCTGGCTTCATGTATAACAATTATTGATCCTTGTTATATTTGAAGCCGGCAACACTCATCCATAGTATATCATAAATATCAATATATATATATATATATATATATATATGCAAGAGTATGAGCTTTCTCGCAATCATGCATTCAATAAAAATGAATATAGTATGTGAGACAATATATATATATATATATATATATATATATATAATTTCATTGAAGTACGAGGTAGGCGAAACTACTATGGTGAGAGACACTACTATTTTCCATGCTTCTTACATACATTACAGTTTGATCCTTATTAGTCAATGTGCCGTATGGCTCTGATGGTAGCCATTGGAAGTCGAAACCCGTCAGTATGTGAGACTGGTGGCAGGCTTGTCATGTGGTACTAGGGATTTAATATTGTGGGTTTGGTGTTTATACAAAGTCGGAAAATTTGTCTTATACAAAATTCCATAATTTACTTCACGTCTTTTGTTCTTGGTACCTGTGTGGTGTTATTCTGCATACGAGTCAATCAGAATTAGAATTTGTTTGATGTGCTAATTTTAGTATTCAATTTACTTTTACTTTCGTTCAATTTTGTCTTATTCATAACAGCTGTGCACCGATGAGCGTATACAGACGTGTGAAAAGTTAATGATCCTGGTGAATAAGGCTCCTTGCCTTGCCGAAGTGTTGCATGGTCTTGTAATGCGTATAGATTGGTTGTTAGAGCAGTGCCGTTTGGCGGAAGACGTTCTCGCATATTCATTAGCAAAATCT
>JAQBSW010012142.1:0-17733 GCA_029291075.1 Eudiplozoon nipponicum | reverse complement strand
CTTCTGATCCATATCCCTACAAATTTTCTCATTTAAGAAACTGTATAAAATCTACATACCGTGTCGGGGCTTAATGGCGGTGAAACTATTAATCCTTGTCTGCGATCGAAAGTAATTTATTTAATTAAGTCGTGTAAACGCCCCGGCTTCAAGTAAATGCCGTACGACGTTACAAACTCGGCTAAGGTGCTCAATAGAGATTAGTTACGATGGGGCCCTTGCGGGCCTGGTAATGCGTTCGCTTTGAAGTCTTCAGAGCTGAAGATGTCCTAGAGTCTCTGTGGACTCTGGTTGAGTCGTCGCTCCCGTGGTTGAACTGTAATCGCGTTGTGTATGGTAACCTGCAGGTCCTGCACCTTTCAATTGGCTCGTCTCTCCGGTATCCCGCATCAAGATGAGTCACGGATGTAGTTAGTTGTTGGTGAAACTATCAAATCACCAGCGTAGGTGTTGACAGCCGACAGAGCGCACACGTATTGACAGCCGACAGAGCGCACACGTATTGACAGCCGACAGAACGCACACGCGTGAAGCAGGTAGAAGGCAAATGCCACAACTGACTTGCATGTTAAATTACCGTGCTTAAATAGCATGCAATATGTGTACTTGCATACTATTGGTTAAACGTGGTTAAACGTGGTTAAACAGCAATTTGCTTTTTTCTCATTGGTGCAACGTAAATAAATTTGAATTTAATTTACGCAATATGTCGGCGATTGATTTGTGTCGTTACAGTCGCATTATCTATTCTAAAACTCTAAAAAGTAGAAAATCTGCAATTTCACATATATTGATATGCAACTTTTCTATCATTGTAGCATTGCTCTCTGCCAAATATTTTGATAAAGTTTTCAAATTAATAAATAAACATACGCAAATATTGTTCATTAAACATATAAAATGTTATACTACTTATAGTAGCATCATGCGGGTAGTTTAATTGAATAAAGTCCTCTATTTTGTGCTGTTTCTGATGATATGATGGGCGTATTACCGTAGCTGGACGTAGATGGGCAAATTCTAGACAGAAAGAATAGATTGATTCAATGTTATATATATATATATATATATATATATATATATATACATAGTTCACACTAATCTAAACACTGTGTATATTAGAATATGAAATTCATTTAATAGAACAGTTGCAACCATTTTAGATCTCTTCAAATACTTTCCTGTATTTTTCACGTTTAGGGCTCGAACAAAGGCATGTCCACTTCTAATTCTACAAGTCCAATCACTGAGACACACTTTCGCATGCTACACAAACAAACAAGATTTAATTTACATTCTTGAATTTACATTTAACTTTAAGACTATTATTAATAATTATTATCTTCTATCTTCTGGCAGGATGCATTACAATTATTTGTATACATTAATATTCGTCAAGAATAGATCACTTGCCAATTTGACAAAACGTCTACTTCTCAACGTGTAATTTTATTTGTGGAGTCGATGAGTCATGCACAGGCATACAAAAGACAAATGTAGCTAATTTTTTACTGCCATATAAACCATTATTTTCGGCTGCGGTAGGAATCTTTGGCCACTGACATCTGGTCAGACACTGCTCATCGGCCTTAGTTAGCAGACTACCTACGAGAAGTAAAACTCCGAATACAAACGTTTGGCCTAGCAATTGACGACCTCGTGCTTTATACAGCAAAACAATTATTGCAGTGCCCGATTCTACTTATAAAATTGTTAAAATAGTACATAAAACGCAAATCTCAAACAGAGAAAGAGACTTCTTTGCCTTACCTGAAAATGCGTCAGACAATTAACAACCAGTAATAAAATAATTTAAATGTTAGAGTGTCAAAATTAACGCAATACATTCACATATGTCTACCGCAGTCTTTCTTTCTCCGAAAATCTATATCAACAAGCAATAGAGAAATCACTTATTAAAAGTACACAAACACACAAACAAAGACACACTCGCGCAATTTTGACATATTACAAAGTTGAAATATTAAAATCAAGCTACCATTTGTAACGACACAAATCAATCGCCGACATATTGTGTAAATTAAATTCAAATTTATTTACGTTGCACCAATGAGAAAAAAGCAAATTGCCGTTTAACCACGTCTAACCACGTTTAACCAATAGTATGCAAGTACACATATTGCATGCTATTTAAGCACGGTAATTTACCATGCAAGTCAGTTGTGGCATTTGCCTTCTACCTGCTTCACGCGTGTGCGTTCTGTCGGTTGTCAATACGTGTGCGCTCTGTCGGCTGTCAATACCTACTCATCCTGTTGCGGGATACCGGAGAGACGAGCCAATTGAGTGCAGGACCTGCAGGACACCATCCACAACGCGATCACAGCTCAACCACGGGAGCAAAAGCTCAACCAGAGTCCACCCAAGGCTCTAGGACATCTTCAACTCTGAAGACTTCAAGCGAACGTATTACCCGGCCCTCTTAAGGGCCCCCATATCAGTAACTAATCTCTATTCAGAGCACCTTAACCGAGTTTGTAACGTCGTACGGCATTTACTTGAAGCCGGGGCGTTTACAATATCATGGGTGATCAAAATAAAGTACAAATTTGCATTAACACATTAGCTATCCAGTATGTAACGAAATCAAATCTTTATTTGATCACTTACAAGTGAAAAAATGATACACATACAAAAGTTAAGCAGTAGGTAATTAAATGGTGGGTGTTTAAATGCAACTTAAATTTTGGCATGAATTTAATCGAACAGTCTGTCTCAAAGTCAGCAAAGTAAGTGAACAATTATACGCCGATTTATCCAGACGGTTAATCTGTCTAGATTTACTACTGCTCCTTATTCGTTAATATTCTCTTTCTCTCACAAATAATATATTCAAACTTAGCGAAATTCTGAAATATGCTGTAACGACACAATCAATCGCCGACATATTGCGTAAATTAAATTCAAATTTATTTACGTTGCACCAATGAGAAAAAAGCAAATTGCCATTTAACCACGTTTAACCACGTTTAACCAATAGTATGTAAGTACACATATTGCATGCTATTTAAGCACGGTAATTTACCATGCAAGTCAGTTGTGGCATTTGCCTTCTACCTGCTTCCCGCGTGTGCGTTCTGTCGGTTGTCAATACGTGTGCGCTCTGTCGGCTGTCAATACCTACTCATCTTGATGCGGGATACCGGAGAGACGAGCCAATTGAGTGCAGGACCTGCAGGACACCATCCACAACGCGATCACAGCTCAACCACGGGAGCGAAAACTCAACCAGAGTCCACCCAAGGCTCTAGGACATCTTCAACCTCTGAAGACTTCAAGCGAACGCATTACCAGGCCCTCTTAAGGGCCCCCATATCAGTAACTAATCTTTATTCAGAGCACCTTAACCGAGTTTGTAACGTCGTACGGCATTTACTTGAAGCCGGGCCGTTTACAAAATTGGCGACCGCGCCAGGATATTGATTATTGTTCTGATTTTTTTTGGTATAAATAAATTGACTTTCTTCTTCATTTGTTTGGGATAAATCGACTAACATTTGCGTTTTCTTTACCCTGATCCTGGTTTTTCTGGGAATTTTGTTGGGCATATATTCGTGAATTTGTGGTGAGCATAATAATAATTCATTGGCACTAAAGGCCAACGGGGCCTCTGTTCGTCTTCCCTAAAGGAAAATTTCAAATTTTGGAAGCAGTGTGTTATTCTTGCTGTTGAAAATAATAATTCATTGGCACTAAAGGCCAACGGGGCCTCTGTTCGTCTTCCCTACAGGACAATTTCAATTTTTGGAAGGAGTGACGCTGTTCTGTGTTGAAATAATAATACATTGTCATCAAAGGCCATCGGGGCCTCTGTTCGTTTTTTCCTTTTGTACTGGACAATATCAAGCAACAGTGGAAGCTGTTTGTGGGTAAGCGTTTCGTTATATATTTATACATTTATATATACATTTTCATATTGCTTATAAATTTATGCTTTTAAGATCCCGTAAGATTGTTAAAATGTCAGGTCCAATTTTAGATATTGATGTTCCTGTTTGGGATGGAGATAGTGAGTTATTTTTTATGCGCGTAGACTCCGCTTTCTCCCCGTTTCCTGATTATGACAGTCATCAAAAACTGTCAAAGGTTTTTGCTAAACTACCTTCTGAATTGCAGCGACGGATTTATCCTAAGCTTGAGGCCATTAGGAAGCTACCTAATCCCATTTTGGGCCTACAAAACGAGGTAGAATCCTTGCTTGGACCCACTGAAACTGAGCAGATAATAAACAAATATGCGCAGTTAGATATGCCAAATCTTGGCCCCATAGAAATACTGAGGGAATTACGGAAACGTTGGTATAAACCAACATTTCTGACCATGAGGCTAAGGTTGTTTTTATTAACAATCTTCCCCAAACATTAAAACTCTTTGCCAGACAGCTCCCCAACACTCTCTCTATAGATGACTTATCTGAGAGATGTGAGTTAGAATATAGGGTTTTGGAACCCAAAGTGAATCCATCATCCTTTTCTTCACCCCCGCAAGATGATAGAATCTCCTCCTTAGAGAGAACAGTGGCGAACATGGCCAAAGTTCTAGAAGGATTGGCCATTACCAAATCGGAGATAAATCATGTGAATGCTCGACCAAAATTCGTTTCCAAGTCAAATTATAATGGTAGGCGGCGATCGAGATCTCCGCAATCATTTAATAAATATGCCCCAAAGAACTGGTGTTATAACCACCAGAAGTTTTTTATGCTTGCCAAGTTTGTCTTTGTCGTTCCGAAGAATTTCCGAATGAGTGTCAATTTCCACAGCTGACGGAGAGGACAACAGACCGCAGGCACAAGGGTGCATCAGTATCGGGAAACGTCTGGCGCAGGAAGTAGAAGACCGTACTTTCTGCACATCAACGGCATCAACGGCGCTACAGGGAAGAAGCCAACTACAATCCGACATCCCTGTCGACTCTTTTCGTCCACGCCGAATTTTTCACATAGAGAACCAAACAGACAATGCCGGTCGCAATCACCAGCCTACTTGTTTGCATGACCCGGCCAAACAGCCAAACGAACTTCTGCACCTTCTTGATTTCAAAACTGGCGAAGAGTACATCGTAGACACAGGTGCGGCAGTCTCAGTTCTCAAAGGTGATTCAATGGCCGAGATGTCGCTAGGCGTTCTTCTCGCAACAGCTACAGGCGAGCCCATACCAACTTATGGCTGCCAATACCGCACACTCAACATAGGTCTACGACGTGAATTTTCCCACAACTTCATCATTGCCAAGGTCTCACATAATATAATAGGCCTTGATTTCCTTCTAAAATTTCGGCTCATTGTTGATCTTGCCAATCAAAAGATCATCGACCCTTCCACCGGACTTGAACAAAGCTTTTTGGACACTTGCCTCCGAGCGTTTGGAGTTACAGGTCATTCAGCCAACCCCAGTGCATCATTCAGCAGAGATATCAGCAGCTCTTCGAAAATACAAATCGCTTTTCGATCTTAACAAGTCAGAGCTACGAGTCTCCAACACGATGCATCATATCGTCACAGAAGGACAACCTATTGCACTCAAGAAGCGACCACTGGCTCCTGCTAAGCTGAAAGCTGCCCAAGAAGAATTCTCAAGGCTTTTGGAAGAGGGAATCATCAGACCATCAAAAAGTTCATGGGCGTCACCACTGCACTTAGTCTCAAAATCAAACGGATCGTACAGAGCCTGTGGAGACTACCGTAAGCTAAATTCAGTGACAAAATCTGATGCATATCCTATTCCAAATATCAACACTTTACTTGAAAACTCAACGGCAGCAATTTTTTCTCAATGATTGACCTCAGACAAGCGTACCATCACATACCGGTAGCACCAGAGGATATCGAGAAAACTGCAGTCATCACTCCATTTGGCCTTTTCGAATATCTTTACATGCCTTTTGGACTCAAGTGTGCTACTCAGACATTTCAAAGATTCATAGACAACATACTTCGCGACGACTCTGCTTATTGTATGTCATATCTAGATGACATTATGGTATTCAGTCCAGATCTAGAATCTCATGCGAAACATCTACGAAATGTCCTCTCACGCTTATCCAACCACGGACTCAAGATCAACTGTGACAAGACGCAGATTGCAACTTCATCCGTCGACTTCTTAGGGCATCGTATCACGGCCCAAGGTATTCAACCGTTGCCGTCAAAGACGAATTCAATCAAGAATATCAAGTCACCAAGGACTTTGAGCGATTTGCAGAAAATCCTGGGAGTACTAAACTATTATCGCAAGTTCCTTCCAGGCCTTTCAAAACAACTTTATCCTTTGTGCAGGCACCTGCGGAACCGAAAAGGACTTAGCAAGAATTCCATCATTGCTTGGTCATCCGAAGACGAGGAATTACTTCGTCTTGCCATCAACTCGTTAGCAAATGCCACAATGCTAACGCATCCAGATTTCGAAAGCCATTTCTACTCACGACAGATGCTTCTGAATTCACTATTGGAGCCACTTTGGAACAGGAGATCGACGGAGTTCGGAAGCCTATCAGTTTCTACTCGCGTACTCTCCAACCAGTAGAAACGAGGTACGACACTTTCGGCCGAGAATTTCTCGCCATCCACGACGCAGTGCGCCATTTTATCAGCATCATTGGCAGTAGTAGATTTGTTGTTTTCACAGATCATGCACCACTAGTTAGCGCACTTCGAAACGCAACTTCATTTATCGCCAAGTACCCTGCCAGAGTGGAAAGACAGCTTTCTCGTCTAAGCGAATGGCAATTTGACGTCTTTCACGTCAAGGGCAAACAGAACTTCATTGCAGATGCCCTGTCCAGGCCAGACGTCTCTACAACCACCTTCGCCGTCACCATTCACTGTCAACTCCGTGGCACTCAGTGAACCTGCACTAACGCCAACTCTCCTGCGAACTGAACAACGCGGTGACATTCACATTCAAAGATCAATAGCCCGTCACCCAACCAAATTCATATGCCGTCTGTGGGAAGGCTTACCAATTGTTTACTTCACGGGTACGCAGCCCAACAAGCCAGTTCTGCTGACCAGCCTTCAGAGAAAAGTTTTCGATTCAATTCACTCAATTTCTCACCCAGGAAGCCAAGCGACTGTCCGATTTCTTACAGATCGTTTCTGGGGTCACAGACTTATGCAGAATGTTAAACGATGGGTCTCAGAGTGTGCAATTTGTCAGAAAAACAAGATCACACGACACACTCGTTCTAAGTTGCAACATTTTCGGTCTACTTCTCGCCTAGCCATCGTCCACATCGACATTGTTCATCTGACAAAAGTTCAAGGTTTCAGCTACCTTCTAACTATGATCGATAGATTTACACGGTGGCCTGCGGCATTACCTCTTGGCACCAATTCTGCAGACGAAGTAACTAACGGTTTTATCTCTGCATGGATATCCAATTACGGTGTTCCCAATGAGGTCATCACGGACAGAGGCACTTGCTTCTCATCTGATCGTTTCCAAACCACCTTGCGGTACATGGGATGCATCTTACGCCAGACGACTGCCTACCATCCCCAAGCTAATGGCATGGTAGAGAGAATGCATAGGGAACTCAAAGCAGCTTTAGTATCCTCGTCCATTAATGGCAACTGGGTCGATGCACTACCTTTAGTTCTGCTGGCCATGCGTTCTCGTACTCGAGAATCCATTAGAACGTCTGCGTCACAACTCTTGTATGGCATGGATCTACGCCTGCCTAGTCAGCTCCTACGTCTACTACCGGCACAAGATTACCCACAAAACGGAGCGTCCCTCCTTCGACTTCATTTCGGTAACATGTCTGAACAGCAGCCGAGACACACGCCTCGTCCAGTCTTCGTTCACCCACAGCTCCACAGCTGCAAGAGAGTACTCGTTCGCAACAATAATGCTGTTGCACCACTAAAACCCAAGTATCGCGGTCCTTACCCGATTTTACTAAAACAGCCAAAATACTTCATCGTTATGCAAGGCGCTACACCGACATCAGTAAGCATAGACAGGTTAAAACCGTTTATTGAACCACCTGATCCTGAGAGCGTTCAACCTTCTACACACGTCTCAGGCTCCGTCTGCCCACAATCTCAACCTGCTTTGTATAACGCGTAATTAATTTTTTTTAAACATTAACATTTAACTATAAAATTTTTTTAACCTTACGTTAATTTTTAGTATTTGTCTCACGTGGTATAACCAGCTGTTCTTAGCTAACAATTGTGTAGCATTTTTGAACAGTTCTTTGGTATTATGCCATCTCTGAGACAATGTTCGAGTACATATTTTTATGCAATTACCTTTGATTTTAATGTATATATATTTTACATTATAATGTATTTCTCACACATGACATTGCACTGCCTATTTTGGTATGACCAGCTACTTAGAGCTAACGCTTTCGTGTAGCAACACTAAGTAGTGATCAGTTTCATATCATGGTACAGGCCACTTTCAATGCATATCTCAACTTCATCAATTGCACAAAGACCACCCTACAAATGTCATGACCACAACGTCGAGCACTCTAGCTCCTTTGATCGTATACAAACACATTGACAACGATCCAACCTGCTTAGGTTTTAACTTAAACCTGGTAAATTCAGAGGCGATTTACCTCGAAATCTTCACGCTGCGGCTCCAAAAACTTACACTGCTCTATTTTGCCTCACGTGCTATGACTGTCCACTAGAGCTAACAATTTGTGTAGCAATTCCTAGTGGTTACCTGGCATCATATCATTGTTGGAGCAGCCAACAAGCATATTTAAGCCCAGCACTTATGGTTCATCATATTTTTGCTTAACTTGGTTCGAACTCTGTCATGCACTTCTTATCTAGCCTCGCAGAGAGGAATATTTTTTTCTTTTTTTTCAGAGAGGAAAGTGTTGTAACGACACAAATCAATTGCCGACATATTGCGTAAATTAAATTCAAATTTATTTACGTTGCACCAATGAGAAAAAAGCAAATTGCCGTTTAACCACGTTTAACCACGCTTAACCAATAGTATGCAAATACACATATTGCATGCTATTTAAGCATGGTAATTTACCATGCAAGTCCATTGTGGCATTTGCTTTCTACCTGCTTCACGCGTTTGCGTTCTGTCGGCTGTCAATACGTGTGCGCTCTGTCGGCTGTCAATACCTACTCATCTTGATGCGGGATACCGGAGAGACGAGCCAATTGAGTGCAGGACCTGCAGGACACCATACACAACGCGATCACAGCTCAACCACGGGAGTAAAAACTCAACCAGAGTCCACCCAAGGCTCTAGGACATCTTCAACTCTGAAGACTTCAAGCGAACGTATTACCCGGCCCTCTTAAGGGCCCCCATATCAGTAACTAATCTCTATTCAGAGCACCTTAACCGAGTTTGTAACGTCGTACGGCATTTACTTGAAGCCGGAGCGTTTACAATGCAAATGCCACAATGAATAATCACATTGATTATACATGCCTCAAATTTTGGTAGTCTTCAATGCTAACAGAGTCAATTGTACATAACAATTGACTAATTCCTAGCAATAATTCTAAAAAAAACATCTTATTATAATCATAACAACTTACTTAATCTAACAAATTGAACACAGATTTTACTCCGAACTAAATGAAGGAGTAGTCTTATACTTAGAAAAGCCAAAAACAAACGGCTTTTACTATTAAAAACTTGTCCGACCCATCAAGCAATGTTTGGTTCCAGCAAAAAACCCATTAAATTCTGAAGTCTGATAAAACTGAAAAAGCGCAAACTTCCATCGACAGACACGCATCATCAAGTTAATTATACAACGACAACTTAAAACAAGCAAATTTGTATCCTCCAGTGATTAAACTCGCGGCTTCGTTCGATTTAATATATAAACGTTAGATAGTGTTTGTGAAAGATAAATAAAATATATGCAATTGTGTGTTAGGTGTTGTGTACCTAGTGATATATTAGATCAAATATGACCAAAATGATAAACAAATCAGCATTTGCGGAACCTATAATCTTTACTTTTGATATTTATCAAATTTAAATTCGCTTACCTTTTGATAATGAAAATGCACTGATCAAATCACATGCCCTAAGTGTTCATAACACATTTAATAGAAAATACAATTTATTTAATTTTAAATATATTTAAAATAGACCTCCGATAAAATTAAGCCACTTAGCGTTGGCTAAATTTAAATAAGTTGACCTGTCGCCTGCAAAGTTCGCCTAGTTTGAATTGAATGTTTCTTGAAATTTACTTCTCAACTTTTGGTGTTGTATACATGTGTCAATAAAATTGTTGTAAACGAAATGATACTAAGAAATCCATACATTTAGTCGGGTTATGTCACATTTTCCATAATCGTATTTCGAATCTTCATGGACAGAACTTTCTAGAAATCAAGGATTGATGACAAAAAATTCGTTAATTGTCGTCCACATTGGAGGGAATATTAAATAAACCACATTGCAGTATACGCTGAAAGCCCACAGAATCCATTGATCCTTAATTAATGAGCATGTTTTAGACCAGAATAAACAAGAAAATCATTCTTTCAATAAAAATTTCCCGTATGCCTTCACAGAAGACAAATTGCCACTTTTCATAAACAATTTACAGCCTGACTATCAGCTTAGACACATTTTGAGACTATAGGAAATATCGGGATTAAAAGGCCTGTAACAGTAATTTTAAACCCGGAAAAAGAACAGACCCTTAATCATCACCTTGAATTCTTAAGAAATAAGCTTTACTTTGAAGAGGCTAATATACAAAGTGACAAAACCATCTCAAGTGGAGTCAGCCCATTATCCAGTAGACGTCATTCGCTATCACAAACAATTTCAATACTCCCTACTTCATAGAACCAATTTCTACTCACATTGGAAACAAGACGAAGCACTTTTGACAACTACAAACTTGCATATCATACTTACTAGTCCGTAGAAAACCACAAACAAATAGAAATTAGTTAAGCTAAATTTATTTGCGAGAAACGTGATAAAAAATCTTTAAATCTAGGTTGCAAATTTTATTTAAACACCTGTCCCTTTATGTACACACGTTTCTCAGTATTATTTAAGCATTATATAGTGAAGAAAAGGTAATCCATGCAGTAGACCGGTGTCGTCCTTATTGGAAACTCGTCACGTATTGGTTAGAGTTTGCCATGGACTGGGCTCGAACCTGAGCATGTCTGCTTCGGAATCTGGTGGTCTAACCACTGAGCCACACTGCTGCCAACTACACAAAAATTTTAGTCATATAATAACTAATCTAACTCGGTTAGTTTCTTCATTTTAGATGGTATATATTTAGAGCCAAATTTCCAACTAACCGTCCACAACCTGTCATTACTGAAAAGACACCACACTAGATGGGAAAGTGGTATTGAAATGAACATTTATATAATTAAACGAACATTGGTTGTGCGGGTGGTGATATCATTTATTATAATCAAGGTTGCGAACATGCATTTGTCAGAATAGGCTAAGAATTGTATAGTGTAGAAAAAGAAATTCATCCAGTAGATTGGATTCGTTTTCATTGAGAATACATCACGTATCGTTCAGAATTTTCCGCGGCCAGGGCTCGGACCTGGGCATATCTGCTTTAGAATCTGTTGCTCTAAGCATTAAGCCACCGTGCAGCATGCTAAATCGAATTTCTATTCATATACTAATTAATTTTTCTTGGTTAGTCTTTTCATTACGTGGAGCCCATTTGAGAACTAAATACCTCTAATCTTTCACTAAAGAACAGACATCACGTTAAATAATGAGCGCTGTTGTATTGAAAATTTATATTGAAATCAAGGTTGCGAACTTTATGTTAACATCAGCCCTAATAAATACACCCAGTTGTCAGTATAAATTAGGTATTGTATAATGTGGACAAGGCACTTAACCAATTAGACCAGTTTCGTACATATTACGAAATTTCGCGTACTTCATCTATCTATCTATCTATCTATCTATCTATCTATCTATCTATCTATCTATCTATCTATCTATCTATCTATCTATCTATCTATCTATCTATCCATCCATCCATCTATCATCTATCCATCCATCCATCTATCTATCTATCTATCTATCTATCTATCTATCTATCTATCTATCTATCCATCCATCCATCCATCCGTCCGTCCGTCCGTCTGTCTGTCTATCTATCTATCTATCTATCTATCTATCTATCTATCTATCTATCTATCTATCTATCTATCTATCCATCTATCTATCTATCAATCCATCTATCTATCTGTCTATCTATATATCTATCTATTTTTCTATCTATATATATATATCAATCTATCTATCTATCTATATTTTGATATATCTATCTGTCTATCAATCTATCTATCTATCTATCTATATATTTTTATATCTATCTATCTATATGTCTGTCTGTATATTTTTTTCTATATATTTTTTTATAAATCCATCTATATATATATATATATATATATATATATATATTTCTTTATTTTGTTCTTAATCCAAATATATGTGTGTCTTTATTGTTATTTATTGACGAATATCTATCTACCTATTATATATGTATATAATTAAGTTGATTAAATATGTCTTCCCATTTTTCCACCTTTATATCCATTCGACTATTTGTGGAGAAATACAATGCGATTTTTATAGTGGTTCCGACGAAGACAGGAAATCACATTCTTTGATTACCACAAAAAACGTGAAATATGTCAGTAGAGATATTTCAATTATTTTAGTGCTTGGGTTTCTTTTTCATTACGTTGAATCTGAAGGCCATGTTAGCGAAGCATGTAATGCGCTTATATTTCATATTAAGTCGCTTTGAAATATCTTCAATTTTATTTAACGCCTTTGGGAGTTTGCATGTCTAAATGCATGTAATAAACTGATTTTAATTAGAACTAGAAACCTCTGCAAAACTTAGTTCAAATTTTCTTACCATGTAATATTCATATTTTAAAACTCTTCTTCAATAAAATTTTTACTATTTAAACGTAAACGCGGATAGGACGAAGTTTTTGACAAATGTAATACAATGTGTGAAGATATTTTTCCTTTTGAGCAAGTTATTTTGCATATCAGCAGGGACAGTATTTTTGGTGACTTTCAACTACTTAAATTGATCTACCGTATATAAATTTATGTTTCTTCAATTTTAAATACTGGGATGAGTTCAATATACCCTTAAACACCAAAAGACTGAGTACAAAATGATGAACTCTAGCCCTTATTTATAAAAAAACTATTCGACTATATATGCGTGAAAGTTAATAGTTCCTTCGTGCTTTGACAATTAGATATTCACGATTGTGTTTCAACAAACTATTTTTTATGAAAATGATTATGCTTCAGTACTAATTCATTCCTTTCATAGCAATTTTTCCCAGTGCAAAACTTTTTCAGTACTTCATTCACAAGGAAATAATGTCCTTCTCTTATTTATACATACAATGGCCTGCCTCGTCATACCAAAAATATTTTATGGCTACGGTTTGATTTGGTGGCGTTTTATTCCCTTGTGGTGTAACAAGTTGAATCAATAAGTTGGTTCGTTTAACAGATTTATTGTGAAGTTTCTTCCATATTCACCATATGATACGTGAACACTTCTGTTTCTGTTGCCAGAAGTACCTATCGTTTATAAAACAGCATAGAATCAGCGTAATATACCGACACTTCACTGCCGTGCAACCTTGAAATTGATAGATTTGTGTAGTCGGTATTGAAGGTTTAAAACTGCGCTAGGTTGATTTCTTCTACCGGCGTGCTGGTCTTACAATCCTGGACAGTGCTAAAACGCAATCAATGCAGCATAATTAAACTTAGAGGCGTTCAAATCATCACAACGACAATAAAATCCAGTCGGCATTGATGACCAAAATATGCACCCTAAGGTCTAATTCAATTCCATAAATGTAAATCTTAAAGTGCTGATTTTAGTGAGTTAAATACTAAATTAATATCCGTTTTGCTCATGATAAGTTTTATTGTCTAGAGAATGAATTAATTGTATTCTTCTTCTGCATAACTCAGTATAAAATTGACTGTAAATGAATAAAATTAGAAAGGCGTTAAAAAATCTCAAAAGAACATTTCAACTTGGGATTTTACTCATTATAGCAGCAATCAATTATTTGTTTTGATTATTGGTTTAATGGCGTTTTATAAATTAAATAAGATATTTGATAAAAGTATCCAATATTACACGCGTATATTCAATGTTTGAAATCAGAAAAAGCACAAATATGTCGATGGAAATGTTAAAATTTGTCAATAATTTTTTCGAAATGCGGTGCCACAATGATAATAAACTGGTACATTTGCACTTGAGGTATATATTTAATATAATTAAACGAAAATCGGTTGCGCGGGCGGTGACAAAAATTCCATTGAACAAGGTTGCGATCTTGTCATATATACTTGGCCCATTTTCCATAGTAGTTTGTAAGTATAAACTAATTATTATATGGTGTGGAAAAGGCAATTCTTAAAATAGACTGGTTACATCTTTATTTACGATTTACCAACCAGCCGACCCTAGCCGGTAGATTTAGAAACTTCATAATGAAACTTGCCGACGTTAAATAGGTGCAATTCTTTCATTAATAAATGTTTTTTATGAGGCTCAACTTATTACAACTGGTTGCTATCATCAATAAGTATATGAAAGTATAATCTTTCATAATATGCAGTGTGGAAAACCAGTTACCTTTACTGATTCGTCACGTTAAGAGACTTTCTTGTAAACGGTTCCAGGCTTCACTTTAGTCTACAATGCAGGAGACTGACCTTGAAATTTCTTTCTGTATATATGTAGGAACAAGACAGGTAAACATACAATATTGGAAACCGGCGAAAAGACTCTGTTTGCAAAGTACACCAATAAAAATATTGAAAGTCTAATTTAGCCAATTGATTTGAAATTTCAACAACACTGTTGATGGGAATAAGTGTGACATTTATTTTCAGAGATAGATTGAATACTGGCCTTTATTTAATGCGTATATAGATGAAATACAGATATAAAAATTTAGTCCACTTCTTGTAAAAAAGAAATAATTGCACAGCATAGGAAACCCTTTGTTTAAAGAATGAAAAAATAAATAGCATGGGCAAAAACCAATTACAACCACTACCCAGTTAAATATTGTTTGTTGCAGAGACTAATATATAGGCAAGTATGTATTAGGTGTTGCGAACCTAGTAACAAACTAGTTCAGTTGTGACCAGAAGGATACACCAAAGACAGCATGAACAGTAAATTTTGTCTAATGTACCTCCGTTTCGTGCTTACTGGCGACTCATCAGTAGGAGTCGGTATTACGCCCTTTAACCACTTTATATTTGGGTGAGGAATGTGGGATAATAGGACGGTACATTCTCCTAGAACAATGTGTAAACCTGCGGCAGTGAATTAAAAATTATATAAAGTCTCGACAATGCGACTTCAATGCTAACTCACTCTATATATTATATATACTGAGTCTGTAAAGGATACTAACACTATGGCTTTTGTGTTAGTATTCGATACCAACATTATAATACCAAAAAGGTACATGGTACTAATACTATGTTTTCCATGTATGAACTTGGTGCCAACATGATTGATATAAATGTATGCTATAGTTCACCGACATTGAGAATTACAACTATTTCTTAACTCCTGTTACTCCAGTAAATCCATACACTCTGGCTTTGATCGATATCAGTCAACACATTTCGCGGTATGCATGACATCATTCAAATCAATATATAATATTTAAGTACTGTTTGTTGCAAAGACCTAATATATATGCAAGTATGTATTAGGTATTGCGAAACCAATAACAAATTAGTCCAGTTGTGGCCAGAAGGATACACGAAAGACAGCATGAACGGAAAATATAATCTCATGCACATTCGCTTAGTGCTTACTGGCGACTCATCTGTAGGAGCCGGTATTACGCCCTTTAACCAATATCTTTTGGGTGAGGAATGTGTGATAATAAGACAGTGCAATTTACACACGATAGTGTAAAGGTGCATTAGTGAAGTTAAAACTATATAATCTCAGTTAAATACTGTTTGTTGCGAAGAACTAATATATATGCAAGTATGTATTACGTTTTGCGAACCCAGTAACAAATTAGTTTAGTTCTGACCAGAAGGATAAACCAAAGGCAGCATGAACGGAACGTAATCCTGCCCATTCTTCTCCGCTTACTGGCGATTCATCAGGATGTGGTATTACGCCCTTAGCTACTATATATTTGGTAGAAGAATGTGGAATAATAGGACGGTACAATCTCCTAGACGAATGTGGTAAACTGTATTATGAAGCTAACATCATATAAAGTCTACGACAATACGATTTCAATGCTAACTCACACTATATAATATATATACCGAGTCTGTAAAGGATACTCACACTATGGCCATTGTGTTAGTAACTGATACCTTTTTTGAAATCGATGAGTACCGGATACCAACACTATGGTTTCCGAGTCGGTACATGATACCAACCTGATGGATATAAATTTATGCTAAAGTTCACCAAATTTGAGAATTACAACAATTTCCGAACACCTGTTACTCCAGTTAAACCATACACTCTGGCCTTCATCGATATCAGTTATCACATTTCGCGGTAAGCATGACATCATTCAATTCAATATATTACAGCTAAATACTGTTTGGTGCGAAGAACTAATATATATGCAAGTATGTATTAGGTTTTGCGAACCTAGTAACAAATTAGTTCAGTTGTGACCAGAAGGAAAAACCAAAGGCAGCATGAACGGAAAGTATAATCTCATGCACACTCGTTTCGTGCTTACTGGCGACTCATCAGTAGGAGCCGGTATTACGCCCTTTAACCACCATATATTTGGTAGAAGAATGTGGAATAATAGGACGGTACAATCTCCTAGACGAATGTGTAAACCTGTAATAGTGAAGCTAACATAATCTGAAGTCAACGACAATACGACTTCAATGCTAACTCACACTATATAATATATAAACCGAGTCTGTAAAGGATACTAACACTATGGCTATTGTGTTAGTAACTGATACCTTGTTTGAAATCGATGAGTACCGGATACTAACACTATGGTTTCCGAGTCGGTACATGATACCAACCTGATGGATATAAATTTATGCTAAAGTTCACCCAAATTGAGGATTACAACAATTTCCGAACACCTGTTACTCCAGTTAAACCATACACTCTGGCCTTCATCGATATCAGTTATCACATTTCGCGATAAGCATGACATCATTCAATTCAATATATTACAGTTAAATACTGTTTATTGCGAAGAACTAATATATATGCAAGTATGTATTAGGTTTTGCGCACCTAGTAACAAATTAGTTCAGTTGTGACCGCATTCTTCTACCAAATATATAGTGGTTAAAGGGCGTAATACCGGCTCCAACTGATGAGTCGCCAGTAAGCACGAAACGAGTGTGCATGAAATTATACTTTCCGTTCATGCTGCCTTTGGTTTATCCTTCTGGTCACTACTGAACTAATTTGTTACTAGGTTCGCAAAACCTAATACATACTTAAATTAAATCTTGTTTGTTTGTGTAGCATGCCAAAAGAGTGTCTCAGTGATTGGACTTGTAGAATTAGAAGTGGACATGCCTTTGTTCGAGCCCTAATCGTGGAAAATACAGGAAAGTATTTGAAGAGTTCTAAAATGGTTGCAACTGGTCTATTAAATGAATTTCATATTCTACAATACACAGTGTTTAGATTAGTGTGAAATATGTATATAT
>JAQBSW010012141.1:0-17736 GCA_029291075.1 Eudiplozoon nipponicum | reverse complement strand
TTAGAATAGTGGATATAGAAAATAGAGATAAGGAAATGAGGAGATTAAAAGAAATATTCAAACTAAATAGCTATCCGTCAAGTATAATAGATAGATTAATAGATGAGATGTTACAGAGATTTAACAATAATATAATAAACAAAGTAAAGAAGGAAACGGAACCGGATAAGCACAAAATTATGGTATTACCTGATTCTAAATTGAGCAGGAAAATTAGAATAATAGCAGCTAAATACAATATTAAAACAGTTTTAAGACAATCGCTTACTATAGGCAATAAACTACCTAACCAAAAAGAAAGAGTAGAACCCCTCGAGACATCAGGAGTATATGCGATACCTTGCAAAGAATGTAATCTCAGGTATATAGGCGAAACCATGCGACCTATAAAGGTTCGTAGAGGTGAACATAAGACAGCCTGCAAATATGGACACATTCAAAGATCAGACCTAGCTAGGCATTCGAAGGAAACGGGTCATGAAATAGACTGGGAAGGATGTAAACGCATCGCGTTATGCAACCGCAACAGATTAACTAGACTAATTAGAGAGTCAATTGAAATAAAATCAGGAAAAGGTGTAATGAATGTAACATCGGTAGAAAAATCATTGGGCCCAATATTTAATGAAGCATTTTCTATGGTCAGAAAACGTGAGGCTGCGGAACATGAATTAAGTGGGAACCTAAGTAAAAAACCTCGCTTATAGAAAACTGGTTGCAAATGATCTGTACCAATATCAATTTCCTATATACTTATTTTTCTCAATAAAAATGTTCCAAAAGAAGGGTATACCGATTTAGCAAGGGTTAGTAGATAGAACATTAGATAAGACACATTTGACTTACATTGTTGCTTATATTTTATATATTTATGTAAGGTAGGAATATCTTAATAAATGTATAATACGTTAGTCATAGAGAAGATATTCATGGTTAATAGCTACCATGTATCCTTTTAAGAGGAAACCAAAATGTGATAGATAGACGGATATATAGATAGGCCTATCGGTAGATTGATAGGTTTATTCTATACACATAATATATATATATACATATATACGGACATTAATCATTTTAGACATTACCACTAAAATTATATATTTATTTAAAATGCTAAATATATATATATATATATATATATATATATATATATATATATATATATATATGTTTTTATACATATTGATATGTATTTTATATATTAATATAAGGTGTGCATAAATAATAAAATTTATTACTAATGTACAATATATAATATACATATATATATATATATATATATATATATATATATATATATATATATATATATATATGCATATATATAGATAGGATTATAGATATTGGACCCACACTGTTGCTTATATATATATAGGATTAGGGATGTTGGTCTCATACTGTTGCTTATATTCATATTTATGTTTTTATACATATTGACATGTATTTTATATATTGATATAAGGTGTGACTAACGTAATAAATAAATATATAATAAGAATAGAAATTATTCATATTTAATAATTATCAATGGTCCTTTTTTTTTCTCTCTCTCTCTATTATATATATATATATATATAAAGGTTTTACGATATTATATTTAGATATATATGTATATAGATATAATGAATTATTTTAGTCATATGAGCAAATATTCTTATGCAATTATTTCCAATAGTTGATTAACTTCGCAATGTGCTTACGATTAGTTTTTTTTTTGAAAAACGTTAGTTGTCCAGGCTATCTCTATCTTTCTCTCTTTAATCGTTCACCTAAGCGTCGATATAACATTCACTCTCCATCCATCTACGTTACTTGCTGCTCCATATTTCAACTAATTTTTTGCTATGTGCGCAATACCTCACACACCATTGTATACATTAGAGTTCCCGGCTTTAAATAAAATACAGTATATGATAGTCAAGGTTTTAGTTTTAGCATTTTTTAAATTTTGATTACCGTGACATAGTAGCAATACAGTTATAACAAATAACAAAAGGTTCGATACTCTCTCTCTCTAAAATATTCTGCATACGAGATGAGATGAGGTATAGGTGAGGTAATGATTGGTCTGCTAATTATAAAAAGTTATATATTGAGTTTAGTTACTGAGACAAATTCTATGATTAAAATAGTGTTGAGTCAAATATATATAAATAGAATGGTTTTGAACGAGGTTACCACATTTGCTTAAATCTGCTATTGTGATCAGTGTTGTGTTGCCTGATGATGGTGCTGGAAAGTAGGCACCGAAACGTCGCCAGTAAACAAAGATATGATAGAACCGCATTTCCAATTGAAGTAAAAATGAGTCGACCCGATCAAAGACAAAACAAAATTGGAAATAGTGACAAATCGGATCTTTGTGTAACTGCCCGTGTACAGCTATTACCCGCGTACGCAAAACGCGGCATTGATAACCTGAATGCTTACACACCGCAAAATATTGAGTTCAAAAAATATTAATTATTCCTTGAATGAAAATTTTTTTGCGAAATTTGATTAATCGAAATTACCTGATCTGCGTTTTGACTAGCGCAGTTTTTGCTCCAGTAGTTTACTATCCGTAACAAAATATTTCGGCTTCCTTTATCGGCAACCTTGCTCAGTTTGTCCAGCCTTAATCCGCACCCAACCAATAAGTAGTCAAACACGATGCGTACCTGGAAATGGAGATCAACTGGATCTTTGCGAAACTGTTTTTGTACCATTTTGAAATTGCTTGATTCTCTTTCAATCAATTTGGACATATACACAATTGTTTAACGTTTTTGGTCAATGTTATGGTTCGTTTTGGCTGAATCTATCTGCACAGCCTCATACAACAAGAAATACCAATAGAATAGCATTGATTAAATACAAATATACAGCAAATTGAGTGATAGCGCTCGAACTAGTGTTCTCATCTATTCAAATCTAGATTACGAGCATGAGACAAACAAAATTTCTTTCATTATTTGTCACCTTAGATCAAGCATTGTATAATGTTTGAAAGATAATTTTTTGATTAGACCATTTCCGTTCTTGTTGGGAATTAATCCGAACACTTGTCCCACATTTCTTGATCAAATATTTATCGGGTGTAGGGTTTAGTACCGTCTCTTTCCGTTGAGTCACCAGTAGGAACGAAATGCGTCTCCATGAGATTATACCTTTCGCTAACACCGACTTTTACTTATTCGTCTGGTCAGATTTGAACTAATTTGTTACTAGGTTCGCAACACCTTATTCGCAATTGCGTATATAGCAGGTCTCAGCAACAAACAATATATAATACATTTGAATTTACGGAACTTTTTATTGTCTATTAACCATCCATTTTAGCACAAAAATAAACTGAAACATTTCCGTCGTTTTTAAGTTTCATTTGTCAATTTTGTGGAGTACAAATACCCGAAGATAGTCGCAAGAACATTAGGTAAAATTTAACCCTGAATTATGTCTCTGGTAACATAGTCGGGATTCTCAGTCGACTATTTTATCAGTCGAGTTATGTGCAATGACTAGTTATCTTAATAAGGACGAAGCTGCATTACCTTAAATGAGTTGTCTTCTAAAATCGAATTCTTTCAAGAACGAGTCCCAGGAACGTAGTTTTAGTCATCAGCCAATATGCTGTCTCCTCCCAGATTGCTTTGTGTAAGGGTTTCATTATTTTAAAATAAATGGCTACCTTTTTCTTATTGGGAGTAAGTTTCATTAACTTTTAACTCAAGTTTGTGAACTTGTGATAGTCACCAATCCTACTTTATTGAACCGGGCACATAACATGTCAAAGCTACTTAATTTCACTCGTACTGGCGTATTTCAACGTTTCCATGGTCATCATAAGAGCAAGATTGATAAGGTGAACGCCGAGGATCAAACCGAAATGCATTAATATGGTGTGGAAGATCAGATATGCGGCTCTTTCACATAGTAATATTCGGCATATATTGTACTTGATTGGTACTGTTTGCCGTGTGACCAGTTAAATTACATGGGATTGGTCTGAAGCATGCAAACTGAAGAATTGCTAGCACCACTTTTGCAATCAATGCTTGTTTAAAGGCTGAAGAATTACCGAAACTATGTTCTTCCAATACGTTCGTTAAATGATTTCCTCTCCTTGAAAATTTCGACGTATGTTGCGTTATTTGAGCAAAATAATATTTACGGCACGCTAATTTTAGACACTGGGCAACAGAATAATCTATGGTATTTGAAGACCCTGAAAAGGAGAACATCTTCATTTGAGACAGCGTGACTAATGTGCCGATGCATTTCCAGAAAAAATACGGTCAACTGATAATCTTTTGATGAATTGTCGCTTATTAGTATACCGGCTCACTGACAGGATGCTTGATGCCAATTAACAGGGTATGTGCAATGACGTTTAATGGTGTGTGCGTCTTTTGTTGCGGCAAATCCCCTTTATCGATGGGAAAATTTAATTGCAATTAAAAGGTGAAAAATTCTTTGTGCAAAACGACAAAAAAGCGAGATGACAACTATTCACTTAGTAACAATTGTTTTTGGTATGGCGTAGATAAGGGTGATAGTAGTGCTTCAATTTATAATTTTTACGTGAAATAATTTAAAAAAAATAAATTAGTGTTTTTATTACATATATATTGTTATTAGCATTTTCAGTAATATTATTATTACTTTCAGTCCTATTATCTGAAATAATCTCAGTAGATGTACTATTGTTTTTATTAAAATTAGTATTTTAGTAGAAGTAGTTTTGGTTTTTGCTGTTGCAATATCAGTATTATTATTACTATTAATATGAGTTTTATTACAACTACTTTTAATAGTAGTAACAGTAATGATAGTAGTAATAGTGGTGGTAGTAGTAGTAATATTTTAACTATTATTCTAATAATAATAATAATTATATTATTATTATTGTTAGTAGTAGTAGTAGTAGTTGTAGTATTAGTAGTAGTAGTAAAAGTAGTAGTAGTAGTAGTAGTAGTAGTAGTAGTCGGAATAGTAGTAGTAATCGACGTACCGGTTTTATTTTTATATCTTAAATTACTTTTGTCATATTTAGTTGTAGTATTTTTTTACAAATTTGTATTAAGTTCTTGTTTTCAATTAGCAATGGTATGCCAGAGCGTATTTTCGAATAGCAATTCTGATGGTTATAAGAATCATTAAAATATTAATGATAATAAATAAAATTAATAAAAAACCATTTTAATGATTATTATACGTTGAATATAAATATAATTGGGCACAAATTATCACGTTCTACACAACTTCAGAACGCCTTTCATAGGAAAGATTACGATTTACTATACCTTTTTCCATGTTATAGAAAAAAATACTGTTACTTATTCAAAATCCAATATAATTGTGCACAAATTATCACGTTCTACACAACTTCAGAACGCCTTTCATAGGAAAGATTACGATTTACTATACCTTTTTCCATGTTATAGAAAAAATACTGTTACTTATTCAAAATCCAACGGTTTTGCACTATTTCCGCTATTATATTTTGGTGAAATTCTTGAATAAAATCGAGTTGCGTGTGTGTGCATCACTAAAGCGTGTGGGAAAAGTGCCAGTGTGCTGTTTGAGAATGACGGGCAGAATCGATTTTGCCAAGACAGAGATAATGAGAGACTAATTGCAGACCACGGATAAGCACTTTGAAAGGCGAAAAAAATCGCAAACTATGAAAAATTAATTTATATTTGTTTCGCTTTTTTAAAATTTGCTTAACATGCCAAGTAAGTTCAAAATGTATGAGATTTTGAGACTGGCTTTGGTTTTCAAATTTTAGTAAAACGTCTCCATTCGCATAGCATAGTTCCATCTTTTTATTGCTTAACAATTACCTGAGTTTGGTTATCCACTTTATCAGTCACAGCTATAGTTATGTCCTCTCATTAATATCGCTGAAATTTACGTGAGTTTTGTTGCACAATGCTATAATTAATTGATTGCTCTCCACAACTGACAAAAATGAGAATCTGCACAACGGGATACGTGTTCATGACGGATCGGTTCTAACTTGTCTTGTCACTCTGAAGGTGTAATCGCGACATGTCCTATCTTCTGAAATTGTTGGAATGTCAAATATTACCGATTGACCAACCTTGTTTCAAAGTTTTATTTCTCATTTCGGTCAGTCACAACCATTAAATTGTTGCAGCTTCGCATCACGCATATAAGTTTTAAAATTGAAAAATCATTATGAGACAACTAGAGGTGAAAGCCGCATATTTTATTTTACCTCCTTATATAAGCACTGCGGTTTGGATCCTCGTTATTCAGTTTGCCGACGTGCTGTGCAGAGGATCCTACAATGTTGAAACGCGTCAGTGCATGGGGCTGACGGTAGTTTTTTGCAATGTTGTGCGACTGGGTAAATAACGTGTGACTATATTTTATTTTAGGTGTTCAATCTTTAGTTAATGTACTTGCAGTCTCCCAGGCCGACCCCACTACGACTCACGGTTTGCTCAAATAGGATAAAACCGTGATAACTTAGAAGGATCACATTTCGTATTAATAATTTCCATAATGTGTCTATTCTTAGCAGCGAATGTGTTCGTTTAGTTGTATTTTTCCTAGTGTAGTAAAGGAAATTCTTCCTGTAGACAGGTCTTGTCCTTATTAGGAACTGATCACGTACTGTCCAAAATTTACCGTGGACAGGACTCCAACCTGGGGACGTATGCTTTGTAATCTGCTTCACTAAACATTGAGCCACTCTTCCGCACACTACACAAAATTTACAGTTAGAGCACCGGATTCCTTAATTGAGGTGCTCAGGTTCGATCCCTGTCCATGGTAAATTCTGGATAGTAAGCGACGAGTTTCCATTAAGGACGAAACCGGTTTAGTGGATTAATTGTCTTTTAGAAATCATACAATGCTAGTTTATAATGAAAATGTATGCACATAAAGTGTATTTTCAATTTCGCAACTTGATTTAAAACAAGTTTTATCACCGCCTGCGCAGCCATTGTTCTCTTTGTGTGTAAGAAGGACACATCAAAAGTCATTAATTAATAAGCATAAAAGCTAAGCGAACGCAGTTTTAATAAATTCAATGACAGATTTCTGTTTCTAACATCTACAGGCGAGTTAATGTTTAGAATCATTTAGTTTCATAATTGGAACTGAAAGCAATAAAAATTGTTTTAGGAGAGAAATCATTAAAATATTGTCTGCTAACATGTGTAGCGCTCATCTTAACCGCTGTGTCAGTCAGTGCTATTACTAATGAATTACAAAATAAAATGTGAACTATAGTCTAAGAGGTTTGTCATCGAACAGAACAAAAATGTTGAGAATCTGGATTTTTCAAAATTACCTGATCTGTGTTGTGATTAACACAAGCTGAGTTCCAGTTGTTTCGTTGGTTGAATATATTTCGGATACTATTGTCGGAATCCAACAACAGTCCTCTGTATATCCTAAACCTTAGAAATAAACTAATGAAACAAGTGAGATATTTTTTAGCCATATCACTTATGGTTTTAATCAAACTTACACTGGATAGATACATTTCACTTATGTGCGTCTATGTCCATTATTGTTATTTACAACCAACCAGGTGAAACTCTAGTGACTGAATATTAATTTACCTTTTACACGCGTTAGACTATTTTTTAATAATCAATACGTGAAATTACGTATTTCAGGTAGCCTTCAAATTCTACGGTGGGAAGCCCAATGAATCGAATATACTCTTAATAACCTCAGCCAAGTTAAGTAATAAAAGTTAACAACAGATGAACCAAGCATGTGTGAAATTTCTCTACAACCACTCGAGCTATACAATATATAATCCTTAGTTGATACTGACAAATGTTTGTACATAATGAGTCAAGTGTTTATATCAAGTTCGCAAACTTCCTTAAATGTATTTGTTATCACTACCCGCGCAACCAATGTTCGTTTAATTATAGAAATGTTCATTACAATACCACTTCCTCATGTAGAAGCTTGTCTTGTCTATATTGACATATTGTGATGGTTTGTTGGAACTTCAGATCTAAAGTCATGCCATATAAGCTCCTCCAAAAGGAAAGGCTAACCAAGAAATTTTATTTGATAAATAACTGAAAATTCTGTGTAGTGTGCGGTGGCGTGACTCAGTGATTTGAGCGCCAAATTCCGAAGCCGACTTGCTCAGGTTCGAGTCCTGTCCGCAGCAAATTCTGGACAGTACGTGATGAGTTCCCAATAAGAACGAAACTAGTCTACTGGATGAATTGACTTTTCTACACTATTCAATACTTAGTTTCTAACAACAAATGTTTGTACATAATGAGTCAGGTTTTTACGTCAAGATCGCAACCTTGATTTAAAGCACTCGAGTTATACTTAGGACGGGCTTGTTTATTAACAGCCATTGCCCTATTAATTGACAAGCGCACGTATGATGTAGAAAAGGCAATTAATCCAGTAGACCGGTGTTTGTCTTTATTGGCATCTCCTCACATTCTGTCCTAAATTTTCCCCGGACAGGGCTTGAAACTTTTGTTTCTATTCAAAGAATAAATTTGTCAACGACTCCTTATGCTCGATGTTACAATTTTGCCGTATTCTCTTAAACGACGAACAGGATGCTTCACATACTATTATTTTTTGAAATTGCAGGACGTTATAATTTAAATTTACCTTAAACAAAGTAGAAAAAACACCTATGCATTAGTTAATCGTGTTATCACTTTAAATAAATTATAAGCCTTAATTCAATTAAGATGCTTTACTTCGTGCAAATATGCGGGTAAATTTGACACTTATCAAAACTAACTACACGTGTGCAAACAGAAATAAATATTAATAGCCATAAAGCTGTCAGGCAAAACAAGTTCTCACCTTTATCAATATTGCATCATCGGATAAGCCAGGTTTGTTGAGGGCCAATGACCTTGTTTATAAAAGTAATAGTTGAAATAAATGCGGATTGTTGAAGCTGTGGGTTAGGACAAAGCAAGCTCGCGTGTTGTTGCTTGAAAAGGCCACGTCTAAATTCAGCATTTAGTTAGCTGCTCTAACTCGTGTGCATAAGAGTAGGTTGTACGCATATTCTGTCAACTCGTTGCTCAATTAACGAGGCAATCTATCAATCGTTGACTCTCAGATGCATTTATCAGTTCACAACATCAATCTAGAAAGTTCTTCTAAAATATGTGTAAAAGATTTTAAAATTTGTTTTTGCTCAGTCACCCATATATATATTAATCAATTAACAAGATACTTCAAGCAATAATAAATAAATAGATAAATAAATAATAACATTTGATTCTTGTTATTTATTTTCGTTTTTCTATGTTATGAGTCTGCAAAGGGTACAAAAACAATGGCTTTTTGTAAGTACCCGATACCAATATTATGGTACGGAAAAGGTACATGGTTCCAACACTATGGTTGCCGAGTTAGTAGATGTTATCAGCACAATTGATTTCAATGTAGGTTAAAATTCACCAAAATTGATAATTACAACTATTTCTGAACATATGTTACTCAAAATACTCTGGCCTTGATCAATATCAATTTTAACATTTCGAGGTAATCATGAAATCATTCTTTTTTTGTAGCGGAGAACTGATATGTATATATAATTTTGTATTAGGTATTGCGCACTTAGTAATAATTTAGTTCAAATATGATCAGAAGGATAAACCAAAGACAGCATGAATGGAACATATAAACTCCTGCACATTCGTTTCGTATTTCTGACGACTCAGCAGTAGGAGCCGGCAATTTTTTCTATACCCACTGTATATTTCGGTGAGAAATGTGGGAAAATCTCCTATATAAATTTGTATACCAACAGTAGTGGAGCTAACTTCATATAAAGACTTCGAAATTGCGACTTTAAAGCCAACTCACTATACATAGTATATACAAAGCCGACAGTAGTAGCAATACGATGATTTTTTAAATGCCGATCCTGTACATTGTATCTACTCAGTGGATTTCGAAATAGGCTTAATGTCAATGGACATGATAATTACAACTAATTCTGACTACCTATATAGCTAAACGATTGTTTGTTAGACGGGCGGTGTTTACAGTTATTTAGATCAAGTTTTCAATTTGATATAATCACCATTCCCATTATATGCATAGATCACGTACTGTCCAGAAATTGCTCGAACATGGGCACGTCTACGTCGGAATCTGTTGCCCACACAATTTTCAATTAAATAATAACCAATGTTTTTTGTCAGCCTCTCTATTAAGTGGAGCCCAGATGTCATCCCTTTATACCTGAAGTACAAATAACCATCCCAAATCTGTCGTTATAGCACAGACACCATGTTACATGGGGAAGTGTTATTGAAAAGAACATTTATATAACTAAACAAACTTTGGTTGCACGGGCGGTGATAAAATTTACTTTTATCAAGCTTGGAATATTGATGCATACGCCTAAGCCAATATATCGATATATTTTTAAGTCAAGTTTACGAGCTTGAAGTAAAAACCAATCCCATTGTATTTTACCAGTCGTCGAACAACAGCAATATTACAGCCAATCGCAACGCACTGATGCTTTTCCACCTTCCATGATTATCATTAGAGTATGATGGCAAACTGACCAGTGAGGATCAAACCGCATTGACTATATATGGAAATCAAATTTAGATATGCAGCCGACATTTCCATTCAATATGGAAAGCAAATTATATATGCGGCTCTCACCTCTAGTAGTCTTGCGTACATTGTACCTGACTGGAAATGTCGGTTGCACAATTTCCATGCAGTCACGAACATTAGCTGCTTTGTAGCTTTCACCACACACACGCATATATATATGTATGTATGTATGTATGTATGTATATAGACAATACAATTAAACAATAATTGATTACGCGAGTAGTGGCAAAAATTCTTTAAATCGAGTTTTTATTTGATTAAAAATTAAGGCTGTTTAGCATACTGCTTGTTTTAGAATAGCTCTTAAAATAATTTAAGGGGCCACAGTTGTTACTCTCCTTCCCAACTCCGAATCAAATGTAACCATCATCATCCAATCAACTTTAGTTTCTTTGTGATTGGCCCTATAAAGTTCTACATCAGATATTTCGTTTTCTCTTTCATTATAAATTATATTACTTTCATTGTGTAATTATTCAATGGAAATATTAATTCTGACCTTTTTATTTCATCTCCTCTGTGCTTAAAATGATATAATGTCTATTGGTTTGTTTTGTAACCTAATTATTTGTTTCTTTAAATAAAGCTTCCGAGGTTGAAGTCATCAAAAACTCGATTGTATTTAACCATTTGTTCAGCAACATTGCAAAACTACCGCCTGCCACATGAACTAACGTGTTACGACCTTCCATGATCACCATCTATGTACGATGGCAAACTGAATAGCGAGGATCAAACCTCAATGAATGTATATGGAAAGCAATATTGGATTTGCGGCGCTCACCTCTAATAGTCTTGCATTGTACGTGTGACTGACGGTAGTTTAACTGTGTGCTACAACGACTGGTTAGATACAATGAGATTGGTTTTTTCTTCAAACTCGTAGGCTTTATTTGAATAATTGTTAGCACCACCCGTGAAATCTGTGATTGCTTTAACTAATTTTTTGTTTGTTATCTATAGGTAAAGCTAATTTATACGAGTACATTTCGCACTAACTGATAAAGTGTTATTCATTTAAGCAAGGTATATATTTAATGTTGGCGACACAAAACGTCATGTATAACTGGGAACGATATTGTGTTTATGCATATAATTATACGCTTGCAAGCTAATTATGTAGCAATTATTGTCTCAAAATTTTATCACGATTAACGACAGTGCTTGTGGGATAATTATTTATTCCTGAACGAGAATTTTTAAAAAAGACTATTTATTATATAAGCGGTTTCGCTTCAAAGTATTGACTGATTTACTAGAGAAACAGAAGAAAAATTTTGATTTTGTTTGACCAAAAATGGAAATGGTCTATATAGAAATTAAATATACAATGTATTTCGAAATATTAGCCCAAAAAAGGTCAACAAAACGACATATTTCGTATGGGGCTTAGTATACATCATGGTAATTCTAATGCATTAACACATTTGTTTTGTTTGGTAAGGTCTGGACAATGTCTATTATTTGTGAACGCCTCTAAATAAGGAAGAATACTCGTACATCTAACCTTAATCAGAATTGAAAAGCGTTTTTCTGGCATGTCGAATTTTTCCTTTGGGCATAGAAGTCTAGTATTGGCAAAACTTATTTTGGTATGTGGTCAAAAAACCGTAAATTTAATCATCGAATAAATACGAAACAATATATTGCTTTACGTTTTAAACAAGCCCTGTTCTATTTCAATATATTTCCACTGATTGCAATGTTTGGATATTAATTGACGAATTCTCAGTAAGGATGAAACCTGTCTACTGGAAGAATTTCCCTTTCTTATTTAAACAATGCTTAGTTTCTTCTGATATAAATATATATATGTGTGTGTATTAGTATTTGATTGATAAGGCTCGCATTTCAAAAGAATTAGTATTTGTGTTTATCTCGTTTAGACAGAGTGCCTCTTTGTACAGGAGATATTGATTTGTGCAAGCACAAGAAGCGCGGATCGTGAAGTAGACGACCGAGAGTTTAGATCGAAATTGTATCAAAAGAATCCAGAGAAGAAAATATTTTGGTTAGTATTTATCTAAACAACCTTCCTTTGTATGATTAGAATAAAATTTCTATTCGTTTAGAGGAGTGCCCAACATTTAAATTACCAAAACTTAACTTCATAACTGTTATTAAATAAAGTATTCCATACGGCCCATTTTCATTTATTCGTCTTATTGCATCTGATAGGTTTATTCTAAATATATTCTTAATTACTTTAAGCAATGAATCACCAAATAGACGAAATACTTGACTTGCGCTATAATGAAACAAAGTGGATTTAAATCATTCCAATTCTATTTCGGTATAACGTTTGAAATCAAATTGACCAGCTGTTGGATGTCAGAACTATCAAAGATTTCATTAAATTGTTGTAGTTGGGTGGCCCAAAAAGACCTTTTTGAGGACTTTGGTTTTGAAGGCCCTCCCAATAAACCTTATATGAATTCCATTTCTATTTAACCTATTCTTCTCTTCTCGTGAAATTTCCCATTAAAGGTATATTTCGAACTCTGTATTTATTTCATTGATGAAATCATCTAAATTCACGTTTTGTGCATGACATAATTATTGAACACAATTTTGCATACTTGGGATAGACAACAATCTCCTATTATGCAGCATTTACCTCAAAATAAGAAAGCTCCCACCAGTCGCATTTACTAGCACATTTGGAAATGCATGGATATCTGGACGCAACGGAAAACCGATCAACAACGATCAAAACGCATTGAATGTAGCAGATATGGAAATTCATATATTTGGTATACATTGTATTTAAAATGAAATGTTAATTGTACAAATTCAATGCAGCGATGTGCATTATATTTTTCCAGCTTTCGCTACATGGTTAAAGTTTATAAAATTAAACATTCATGGATTGATATAAGGTAATTATTTGTTGCAAGGGTAGCGACAACAGTTCTTTATATAAAGTTTGCGATAAACACCAATCCCATTGTTTCTGACCAGTCGCACAGCATGACAAACCTACCGTTAGTCACACGTTCCGACGCGTTTCTGAACTCTACAGTCAACAACATATCACGAAGGTAAACTGACTAATAAACTTCGCAATGATCTGATTAATCCCCGTTTTCGGCGTATGCATCGAGTTTGTCTTATTGGCTGAGTGCGGATTCGTCGCTTTCATCCGAAGGCTTCGGAAGGAAGGGACGAAATCGCACCCAGCCAAAAACGAAGAAAAAAACGATGCCTACTTCGAAACGGGGATCAATCGGATCTTTGCGAAACTGAAAGTGAAAATCGCTAAACTGCGAACACAAATCACGGAGATTCAACATACGAAGCTCGCACTGCGCAACCATTCAAGAAGTATCTGGCTATTAAGCATCAAACCGCACTGCTTGGAGAAGGAAATCAAAATAAAATATGTGGCTCCCACCTGTATTAGTTTTGCATGCGTTGTACTCGACTGCATAACACATGCTTTTCTTAAAAACGATACATTTAAAAAAGTGACCATTAAGAATGTCAATTGAAGCGAGAAAACAATGGTTTTTACGGTTTGTCTCAATACAATAAACTTGTATAAGAAATAAATGAATTAGTTTAATGTAACGCTGAATGATAATGATAAATATGAATAATAATCTGAGTGCAATACCACCAAAGCGTTTGATTATGACACGTAGTTTACGTCAACGGTGACAGTCGTTCCCATAGTTCTGAAACTGACTGGTTTTTCGTGTAACTATCAGATTTCTATTATGACACTGGCTGCTATAATGAGAGAATAGTCTTTGTTTCAGAGAACGAACAAATATACATGTACGTATATGATAACGCGGGCCTAGTAACAATTTAGTGCAAATACGACTAGTATGACATTCTAAGTTCAGTAAGAAAAAACAGTTTATTTTAATTTAAAAAATATACATTTTGCGGATGTTGATAATTCTTTAAATCAGTTTGCAGGCTAGGTAAGCGCAATTATTTTGGATTTAACCAGTCGTCAAACAACGCATAAAACCTCGGTTGTCGCATGCACCGACGCGTTTGACATTCCATGATCATCATCAGTGAACGACGGCAAACTGACCAGCAGTATCAAACCACATTGCATATATATATATATATATATATATATATATATATATATATATATATATATATATATATATATATAAACAAAAATTAAATATTCGGCTCTCAAATCTAGTAGTCTCACATAAATTGTAAATGCTTAACTTTGGTAAAATGGATGATTTTTATATAAATCAAGGTTGCGATCTTCATATAAACAGTAGTCTCATTATATATGCATGTTTGTCAATATAATCTAAGTCTTGTATAATGTAGAAAAGGCAATTCATTCAGTAGACCGGTTTCGTCCTTATTGGGAACTCTTCAGTTATGGTAAAGAATTTTTCCAGAAATTGGGATCGAAGCATGCTCTAAAGCAAATGTGTTCCGGTTCGAGTCCTGTTCGTAGCAAATTCTGGACAAAACGCGAAGAGTACCCAATAAGTAAAAAACCGGTCAACTGGATGGATTTTCTTTTCATCACAATATACAAATAATTGTTATCACCGCCCTCGCAATCAAAGTTCGTATTATTAAATAGATTGTTCAACTATAAAACTTAGCTTCGATAAAGTATAGTTCCTTTTTGCTAGTAGTATATTTATTTATTCCATTATGTGCACTAATTTGGTTTAAAAACTTTTCACTCTGGTAAAAAATGTATCGAAATTTCGCTGGCGTAATTCAATTTATGGGGCATGCTTTTAAACTCTTTAGCGGTAAAAACGGAGTTCCATATTTAAAAACCCTACAATGCATACATTGGAGGGTTATCCCGTCCTGTCAATGTCTCACCGGTAACGAATGAATGCCAAGAAAAGTCGAGATATGATGTTTTTTGTATCTGACGTGAGTTTTTATTATGTCGTACGAGTGAATAATTGGAGTTGGATTGATTAATTCTGCCGCTTGTTATAAGTTTATTATCAAATTGTGTACATCCAGCAACTATATATATATAGCATATATATATATATATATATATATATATATATATATATATATATATAATGTTGAAAGGATTTGTTTATTGCAGCGTGTGCACATCTCTATAGAGGACTGCGATATGCTCTCTGATACCTTAGAATATTGGCCATTTCACTGCCGAAGGATGTTTTAAATCTCACTACTTCAAAGTCAGTACTATTAATTTAAAAAATGCAGACGTTGTTAACAAGCAGACGTGTCTGCCTAATAGATGAAATTGCATCGGCTACATTCCGAAAATAGCAGAAAATATTCTTATTTTCTCCCATATGCGAAGACAGCCAAGTTGAATGAGTCAGGCAGCGTATGAGTTAAAATGAGCTATTCCTTAGTTAATAGTTTTGTCGCCTAATCTCGCGTAGAGATAAATGAACACGTTTACTGAAAAAAAATTCACATAGGCATATCTATTAGTAAATAAAATAGCATATGCATGTACAGCATCGAGAAGTTTTTCAACATAGAATTTTGACGAAATAGTCAAAAGTGAAATAGTGTACAGAATTAAACAATTACCCAACGTAGTTTATACTGAAGCAAACTAGTTCTATTAAGCAAAATTGCTACATGGATAATAGGGTAAAAAAGTTTATTAATGCATGTAAGTATATGAAAATATATTTTGAGAAGTAATTATTTTTAAGCCTTACAATATTCATAGATAGATAGGCAGAGTTACTGATTGATTATTCGATAGATTGAATGATTGTCAGACTTCGTGTGTGAAGTGTGGGTAGATTAATACAGAAAAACAAATATTTAATTTAAACGAACATTGGTTGCACTTGAATTGGTGATAACAATTATTATAATCAAGGTTGCGGTCTTATTAAACACCTGACCCATTAATTACTTACATATAATGGTATAAACTAAAATTGCCTTTTCTACACTATACAATTCTTAGTTTATACTGGCTGCTCATAATAATAATATGGAATCAAGTGAAACTACTATCAAAGACAAACCTGATACTCTAATAAATATTAGTATTTAAATATACGCTGAAAATGAGATAGATAGCTAGACTTATACATGCATATATGTATATATTTATAGTTAGATAGAAAAGAAGACAGATAGAAATGCAGATTAGCATAATTACATTTATAGTGCAGTGATATACAGCAAGATAGCTAGCTATATGATATATATATATATATATATATATATAGGCAGGTGTATCTAATTACATATAGATTGATATATTGAAAATCATGTTATCCTTAAGTTCAAATAATGTTTGGGCAGTTTGAGAGGAAACGATGGCTCAGTTCAATCTTCTTGTAATGGTAACATAAACATACTATCTCTTGCCACGTGTCGGGTAGTTTCATTTATTCTAAAGAAAAATAGCCAATATTATCATGCTTAAAAATTTCTACTATGCTTCGCTATATGCGACAGATTTCGTACAAAATAGATAACCTGAATTAAATCATATTATTGTAAAAGCAATGAGCGTTAAACATTACAATTGAAGAGTTCTGATCAGCTCGTATCTTTATCGCAAATAATAGGGCTCTTGGCACCACGTGGAATATTTAAAGCGATTTTCTGCTTAAAATTAAAAATAATATTAAATTTCGCTTGCAATTTAGACCACTAATTAGATTTATAATTTTTTTGCGTATAACGCCTTAATTAATCAATTTTGCTTAGCTTACAAATGTATTAAGCCTTACGTAAAATATATAATGACATAAATCTTGTAGTGATAAATAGCTTATATTAGTAATAAATTATACCAAGTTTTGTTTTTTAGAAATCTAAATAATGCATGAAATGAACTTCAGCTTCTGGACCAGTTTTTATGTTAAATTTGTGCAAATACCTCAAACTTATCCAAAACTGTTAGTAAGACTATAAATCTTTTCTTGCAGGAAATATTCGATTTTACATTTATTTATTTGTACGCCAAAGTTCCTGTGTTAGAATCTCATAAAATGGCCATCTTCCTGTTTATATCACGCGATTAAATGTGACTTGCTTATGAGCATATTTTCTCTGGAGCCCTTGTTACTCATTTCATTGTCTATATTTTGCTATCCATTTTTAGATGCCAAAATGTCGGCATTTTTAACTAACACACAAACACAG
>JAQBSW010012140.1:0-17737 GCA_029291075.1 Eudiplozoon nipponicum | reverse complement strand
CAAAAATCAGCAATTTACGAGCATGTACTACTCACAGGTCATGCTGTTAGTAGTAACAATTTTTCAGTTCTCTACAAGGCAAAACAGAGAAAATGCTTCTAGCTTTTGAAGCTATTGCAATTAAAAAGCTGAAGCTCTGCTTAAACGTGCAGAAAATAATTCAAAAAGAAATTAAATTGGACTGGAACAAAGACATAACTGACATGCCTTTAAAAATAGCCAATGCTTCGCAAAATACGACACATACATCAATTACGGACGCAATTACAATGAAAGCGATGACACACCAAATGACGTTACGCAAAAGGAGTGGTCTAAATTGCACAAAACAAAGGCTAGCACAACGAAGAGGAGATTGGTTACGACAAATGTACAGTGGGATTGGATGAACGAATATACTAACGAATCCAGAACAATGGCTGTAGATACTGGTAGAAATAAGATTTATTAATAAATGTTACTCCATGGAGTACGTTGTTTGTTTCTAGATATATATATATATATATATATATAGTAGTATATATATATATATATATATATATATATATATATATATATATATATATATATATATATATTAGTTCATCGCACCAAGCATTTTGTAACTCGAAGAATATACGTCCTTTTGTGCTATTGATTAATGCTGTGATAGTTATCTCTCTGATATTAACTTGAAACACATTGTGGTTTATACCATAACTTTGACCATAGAAGGCTTTAGAAGCACCATTAATTAAAAATAATATGGAACTATTTTATTCCTATTATCTCTAACCAATCTAAATTAAGAGAGAACGTGGTGGAAAACGATAATTCGGTTAGTGTTGACGTAAAAATAAACACGATGCTTGATAGAATGGAGAAGCACATCAGAGAGACATATGTAGACGCGGACTCACGAGCAGAGCTGCTCCGTGCATTTTGAATTGCCAAACCAGTTGTAACGACGCCCACTAGGCTGTATGGTAAACCGAATATACATAAAGATTAATAAGAATGAACGGATGGCAGTAATGAACGAATCATGAGAAAGCTCTTCTGGATCAGCGGAAATATCTGGACCACGATGGTTTCCAACATTCTTATCTTCAGTAGCATCAGCACATGCGCGAGAATGTGTGTCCGAGCGAAAAGAAAATGATGACATACTATTTGCAGTTAATGGTGCGGCTGCAAATTGGCAAGGCCTCGCCTGTCAAAGGTATCCTAAAAAAGCAGCGTTCGAAGCTAAAATTAGACTAACAACAAGCCTATCAATAACTGACACCGCAAAAGGACCGCTCTCCTTATCGGCGGATGTATACAGATCAAGCTATAGAATTTTATTATCATTAGCAAGCGCACCTTTTCAAGACGCTACACAAAATGCAGTCACATGCATGCTGTACACCACAAAATTAGAGGATAATTGCAGTTGCTAGCCATAGGAAAAAACCGACAGCCACTATTGAAAGAAGCACACATTTGCGTTAGAGGGCTGAAGTACATATAAAGTTTTAAATTAGCAGTAGTATACGCGAGATCAACCGACCAATGCAAGTAACTGCACCAGACGTATGATGTACCAGGTCAAAGCGAAAATTCTCATGAATTTTTTACGAACAATATTTCTACTTGAACATTAGGTTGCGCGGGCGGTGATAACAATTACTCAAATCAACGTTGCGATGTTGATATAAACACCTGAGCCAATATGTACATACATTTGTCGGTATAAACAAAGCATTGCATAATGTTAAATAGGCAATTCATAGAGTAGACCGGTTGCGTCATTACAGTCAACTCATCACGTACTATCCACACTTTACCGCGGACAGGGCTCGAAACCTCACAAACAATGCTCCTTTAATTATAGAGATGTTCATTTCAATACGACTTCCTCGTGTAGCGTGGTGTATGTTGTATAATGACAGATCGAGAAAGGCTAGTTAGAATTTCGTGTATTGCAAGATTCCAAATAGGCTTTACGTGAAGCCAAGTCTAACCAGAAAACATATTTTGATATATGACTTCAAATTACATGCAGGATGCAGCACGGCTAGCGCAGTGAATACAGTCTCAGACTAGGAAGTGTTAGTTCCATGGTTCGAGTCCCTTCGGCGGCAAATTCCGGACGGTATTTGAGAGTTCCTAATAAATGCAAAACCGTTCTACTGAATGAATTGCCCTAGCTACCTGATGCAAGTCTTAGTTTATACTGAAAAAACAGTTAAACATATATATAAAATATATATGTATATATGATTGTATATATATATATATATATATATATATATATATATATAGATATATATATATATATGTTAAGTCACGTAATTCTGACACTTCTAAATATTTATGTTTGCCAATTGGTTCTAAAAATACGTAGGTGTTCAATTTATGCTCTGTTAATTGAAAAGAAATAACATGTCATGTAATTAGGAATATTTATTTGTCTGGTATTTCCTCGAAAAGGAAATATTTACTGATGTTAATTTAGATAGGACATGTTAATTACGGTTTAATTGTTTTCATTGTGTTTTACTGGCACGCTTTGTTGATTTACGAAGTTGAGCTTCGCATTTGTTACACGTAATTATGCGTAAAACGTATTAACCAGCCGAGTTTTATTTAATTCATTTAATTAACGCATATAAACACGTAGATTTTAATAAAATTAAATAGATGTATACAATTTTTAGCGAAGAACTAATTCATATGCAACCGTTTATTTGATGTTGCGCATCTAGTAAATAGTTCAATAAGACCAAAAGCAAGCAACAAAATCAGCATAAAAGGATGGTATAATCTCATGTACAAATACGTTTCGTACTTTTTGGTGACCCGTCAGAGAATTCCGGTATTACGCCGAATACCCGCTCTCTATTTTGGGCGCGGAATGTGTGACAATTTGACTTTATTTGAAGTTGACTCCACTACTGATTGTAAACAAATAATTATATAAGATTTTACCGTCCGAGTGTCCCACATTCCTTGACCAAACATATAGAGTGACCCCTACTGCTGTGTCGCCACTAAGAAAAAGACGAATGTGCGCGAGATTATACATTCCGTTAATGTTGTCTTTGCTTTATCCTTTAATATACTTCGTTACTAGGTGCGCAAAACGTAATACAAACTCAATAAATATAAGTTTTAGTGAAATTATAACTTTTTAAGTTCATTTAGTTCAATTTTATAGTAACACACACACACACACACATCATATATATATATATATATATATATATATATATATATATATATATATATATATAAATCGACGTAGAAATTTCATACGTATTATAGTTTTAAAGCAAATAGACGTCAGGTTGACTGACGATCTAGTATAAAAAAACACAAAATTGTGTTTATATTCGGAAAGAGAAAAAAATTCTAATTACTCAATTCAATAGATTTAACACGGTAGACTTAATTTTTTTGATCCATTTTGCCTCTCATTAATAAATATCGTGAGATTCTCGGTAAATTGACATATGTTAATACACAAAAAGAATGGAGTCCAAGTTTTTACAGTATATTTCAAATTGACTACAATATATCTTTAAATCAAGTTTGTGAGTTTCTAGTAATCACCAATCCCATTGTCTTGAACCAGTCGTCGAACAGCATTGCATAACAACAGTCAATCAAAAAACTGGCAAATGTGAAATCTTGTTATTAAAAAATCAACTCGCCGACACGGACCACCATGAAATCAATGCGGTCGATATTGTCACGCAATTGTTAAACATTAGTCTAGTGCGCGTGAATCAATCGCTGGTTTGAAATAAGTAAAATTATACAAGTTTATAATCCCAAAATTATATATTTCAACTTAAGAACTTTCCCACCAATCGCGCGCGAAGAACTACCGATTGTCTCTGTAAACCGTCAAGCAAAAGCGCTTATTTTCTTCTACCCACAAGCAAACACCAAATAATTATCACTGAATGCGCTAAGTATTCTCGAGTTATCATTAATTCTCAAAACTCCACGCAAATTGGAAGTCTGTACTTAGGTAAACCTTTCAAGAGTCTTTAGCAGTGCTCTAACATACATTGCATTAAATCATTGTTATTGCAACAATTATTTGTAACTATTTCCATACATTAGTAAGGAAAGTCGCTCAGACCTTCGTTATATCATAACATATGATTAGAAATAATTAAGCTAGATAGGAATGCCATCATTTTGGATAGTTATACCCAAATTTCTTTAAATTCAGAAGATCCTCAATCTAACGCACTTTCTTCCATCGATCAATTGATATGGAAATACGAAGGCAGTATTTTAGAGATTTGTATTTCATGAAGCACGATCTATTCATGCAGTACAGTTCAAATTGTCCCACGTAAATCTAATAATCAAGTTGTCTACCAGAGTGAAAAATTTCTGTATGGATTGGTTTAAATTTTATGAGCTATTATCATTGAATCAACCAAGACGATTCACCGATGCAAAGATTGGACATAGCCAACCAGACGAACCCGTGAAGCTGCAACCAACCAATCGATTATAAAGGCAATTTTACCGTTAAAAGGAAAGCACGACCCGAAAGGTTTACTAGACGGTTTTATAAACAACCAGTTACTACCCGGACGTCTTACTGTATAATGCTCTTTTGGTATTTCAAGTTTTCTCGTTTGATAGACACAGCAATTCAATTTTATTTATCCAATCTACATTCACACGAACTGACGCGTCTTGACGTCCCATGGTCATCTTTAAAGCACAGCGGAAAACTGACAAACATGGATCCAACCACTACGTACGTACATTTTATGCAAAATCCGATATGCGACACTCATCTCTAGTAGACTTGCATGAATTCTGCTTGACTGGAAATTTCGGATAAGTTGCACTAACCTATTTTCCGCATAAACCAAGTAGTCAAGAACGTCGAGTTCCAGTATTGAAGGGTTCTTCATTACTAATGGGCGTCACACTTCATTGGACGAAGAAGGTTAAGTGCCTAGAGCTGAGGGTCGCACTGTTATGACTGTATCTAACAGAAAAGTGTTCATTAAAATGAATTTTATGATTTGCTACCAGCTCAAATTACATGTAAAATTTATTAACTAGACTATTCATTTAAATAGATCGTTGCGTCTAGTTCAACCGTAAAGGTTCCCTCCTTTAGCTAGTTCTAGCGCACAATTTATTCGCTTCAATTTCGTTCAAACTCGGCATAGATTTCGTGTCTATTTTCAAGTAATATTATATTTGGGCTGGTTACACCAAATGCATATTTATTTGCAATTAATTCTGATTCCCTGCGCAAAATTTACCATAACTACAATTAAATATAATATGCACAAATAAAATTAAAAAAAGTTAAAATAATCAGAATATTAAGAATTAAATTCCAGTTGCTTTCAGTTAAATTTATGATAATAATATAATTTGTTTAAAGTTGCAGCTTGTAAATACAATAAAATCAGGGTAACTCACTCTCGAGTGGAAAATAACAGTGGATAGCGACTGGTGGTAGTTTTGCTATTTTGTTCGAAGACTGGTTAAATACAATGGGATTGGTGATTACTTCAATCTCGCAAACTTGATTTAAATAATTGTTACCACCACCCGCGCAAACGACTGTTTAATTGCATTACACACACACACATATATATATATATATATATATATATATATATATATATATATATATATATATATATATATATATTTAAATATATATATGGCAAAAAGTTGCAAAATTTTAATTTTCGTGACTGCATAGAATTTTGCAGCCGACATTTCCAGTCAATTACAATGTACGCGAGACTACTCGAGGCGAAAAGCGCATATCTAATTTTGCTTTCCATATATATGCATTGCGGTTTTATCCTGGCTAATCAGTTTGTCATGCATGAAAATGACGGTAGTGTTGCTATTTTGTGACAGACAGAAAGATGATTTATGGCTTTATTGACCGCGAAAGGATTAACAGTCATCTGGTTGAGATGGATAGTTCTCAAATAGACAATGCTTTGAACACTCATTTACACGTCAAAACACCTGCGAATCAACGCTAACTTTGGAAAAGCACATTTCTTTCTCAATGGTATTTGCAGTGCACAGAAAAATGTTTTTTAATCGAACAGATCTGGACAACAACGATGTATCGAAATCGCGTTCAATTAGGGAAGCATACCATCTTACCTAGATTTTATTAAAATTAAAAAGCGCTTTGTTGGCATGTCGCAATTTTTACAGCACCTAACCT
The DNA here is from genome assembly GCA_029291075.1 of Eudiplozoon nipponicum. Lineage (NCBI taxonomy): Eukaryota > Metazoa > Platyhelminthes > Monogenea > Mazocraeidea > Diplozoidae > Eudiplozoon > Eudiplozoon nipponicum. Next base: position 11,529 of record JAQBSW010012140.1, on the reverse strand, counting down.
GTTAGACTTACGTGTAACACTACTGTAATTCTGCATCAACGAAGTTGGTATGTACTCCGTCGAGCGTGAATTCAATCTTTTACTGCATCTGTGTACATATGATTGTTTACAGAAACAATTCCAATTATAGATTACTTTAGATGCAGAGTTCATAGAAATCTAATCTCTCCCACCAAGTAGTGGAAGTTTTGTTGTAGGTATATGCACAAACACACAAACACACACATATATATATATATTTATATCATTATGGGAATCTCACGTGGTGTGACGTTGAAATCAATGCACCGCTCTGATTAGTTATTCACTAACAAAAATTTTCTCAGTTAGCCCAGTTCTGCCTCGATCTTGTGTTCAGAGCAGATCTGCCTGATTTTGTTTGCTAGGTTGTGAACTAAGTTTCTTTAGTGAGATTTTGGCACGCTTCTGTTTAGATGAATGCATTGCCCGGTGAAAGTGGACAATGGCCATTTATTTCGAGATTATTAAACATCACTTTACAATCTTTCATTTATATACATCCTGGGTTTTCATTTGATTAAGTGAGTGGCAACAAATCTGACTCGGTTTTATTTCTATTTATTGTTTGGACTGATTTGTAAGTGTGTATTCGTATGTGTCTCTGTGTATGTGCCTGTTTGCATTTTTAGGCCTTTCTCGCTGTAATGCCAAGTGATGTCTTGGATCTGGTAATTCTTGTATTGCTGGATTGAGATTTAACCAACTTTTTGGATTGTTGGCTGTTACTTGTGCGATTGTTATTATTCCTAGTGTAGTCTTTTGTTTGTAACAATTCTTTAAATCAAGTTTGCTAGCTTGAAGTAAACACCAACCCCATTGTATTTAACCAGTCATCGAGCAACATAACAAACCCTGTGGTGCGTTGTACATATTCTGTGTTGACATATATCGTAAAAATGCATATTGTCTCTTTCGTCATGTGAAGTGGTTAGAGTCAACGGCTCCGAAGCAAATTCTGGATTATACTTGAGGAAGTCCAAAGAAGGACGCAACCGGTCTACAAGATGATATGTGTATTAGATGATGTGTATTGTGTATTAGGTGTTGCGCACCTAGTAACAAATTAGTTCAAATTTGGCCAGAAAGATAAGCCAAAGACAGCATGAACGGAACGTATTATCTCGTGCTCAGGTGTTTCGTGCTTACTGGCGGCTCATCAGTATGAGCCGATAATACGAATTTTACTCAATATAAATTTGAGTGAGGAATGTGAGAAAATAGGACGGTACAAATATATAGTCTTTTATACATTAAACGATGCTATGTTCATACTAACTCCTTTATTTGTAAGGGGATTGTTTTTCCATTTAGTTGGCATTTATGATTTAAATTATTCTCAAATGTGTCAATAAAGACAGCAATTATCGATAATGATTTTGTTGTGACCGGTTTAAACTATCCTGCTTCATGCATAGGATATGTTTTAAACTTGTTAAAGATAAGTAACGCTCACGTGAGAGTTGTGAGATATTAAATCACTCTGAGCCAGAAAGTTGTTTAATTTCTTGGTCTTGAAAAGAGCCGTTTGAACGTTCATAGACGATAATGAGCCAATTAAATAAGTAAAATGAAAATGAAATCGCCTGTGCGATTTGAGAGAATTCATATAGAATTCTTAATTTGACTATAAACATATCAATAATTAGCACGCTGTCGTCTATTTATAAGGTCCAGTAAATGGCAGTCTTTTCAATCTCCTCTGGTAGAGTTACAGTTTTCAATCTCATCAAAATTGGTTAAACAGAATAGCTGCGCTGTGTAACTGTTGTAACATAGCAAATACCATTCAAAATGAGCCTAGGCAATCCAATCTTCTCGGCAATACGATACGTCTACGCTTAACTAGAAATTAAAACTGATGGTACAGTGTGTGAGTGCAATGTAGCATAGGTTTACGCATCAAAAGAATCTTGTATATATACATGCAATGCAATAAATATGGTTATTCCATATTTTTGTGTGATTCCGCTATTTATTCTTTGTTAGCCAATAAAAATTGAGCATTTAATTCGAATTGAATTACAAGATGGCGCGATTTCGATTTTGACTCGTTTCACCACTTACCTCTACGAAAAACAGAAAAAAAATACTTCCTTGTGAATTTCGATTAGAGCTGAAGAACAGTGTATGAACCCGGTTAAGCAATGCGTTGATCATCTACTTAAAGTTTAAAACACAAAATGTTGTAAGGTGTTGGTGCTGTGATGGAGCGTACTCGTTTGTTGCTTCGATTATAGTATTAGGCCTGATGACCCCTACAGATAGTTGCAAAGAATGCTTCTCGCATTGGCTGGTCATACCATACGTAGGAACGAAAGACATTATCGAAAATGGGTGACAGTCATAGTGCGAGACCGTAAGGCGTGTTTCAATAGGCGAAGGCAGTTTATGTTCCATTACCTGGGCTAGCTAGATCGTCGTTTGTAATAGCGAAACTACTAAGACAAATGAAGTGACTGCATGATAGATGCCAAAAAAGCAACTATTGTCACGGTACAGCATACGATAACGTTCAACAGAATGTATTGTTACACAAACGAATAGCACCAAGTAGATGATGATTTCACATAAAATAATTTTGGATGCGATGTTAATGTGCATCGCATACATAAATCAATAATAACAATAAGTGTATATGCAAAGGGAAATGATCAATTACACGCCTAGACGACATCTCATTTACTTCAGCTAAAATTGGTATAATGTCCAAGATCTGTTCATTATCGCAGCAAAATTGTTGGCTAAGAACAGGTGTTCATGCCAAATAAGGCAAGCGAGTTTAAATAATATTTGAATCAAGTGGGATCCATATGAGCTTAGCACGTGTGGTGTGAAATACAACGCAAATAGCGCAATGTAATAGAAAACAGAATTTTAATGCAAAAAAAAATGAATTTATGATGTACAGCAAAAACTTCGATCTGTTATTAGTTATGCATCGTTCTGATCTTGGTGAAATCGCCAATTAGAGGCGCATCAAACGCATGGTAAACGTTATATTTAATCATAATAAGGGTGTTGGATAAAATGTTTCAACCTGTCTATGCAAAAACATTTAGGTGTTGCGCCTTAAATAAGGATGAAAAATTTTGTCTACCAAAATGAAACTTTTTTAGTTTAAACTAAGAATTGTAAAGTGTAGAAAAGGCAATTCATCCAGTAGACCGGTTTCGTCCTTATTGTGAATTCATCACATATTCTCCAGTATTTGCCGCTGATAGGACTGGAACCTTGGCGCGTCTCCTTTGGAATCTCGTGCTCTAACAACCGAGCTACCTTGCCGCATACTACACAAAATTTTCAGTTATATACTAACTAATGTAATTTGGTTAGTATACTTTTCCTTTAGGTGGAGCTCATATGGCATACTTTAAGATCAAAATTTCCAAGTAACCATCCCCAATCTGTCATTATTGAGCAGATACTGCACTAAATGGGGAAGAGGTGTGGAAATGAACATTTATATAATTAAACGTACATTGGTTGCGCGCGCGTTCTACACTTTGCAATTCTTAGTTTACATTGACAAATGTATGTACTTAATGGGTCAGGTGTTTATATCAAGATCACAACCTTGATTATAGATATTGGTATCACTGCCCGCGTAACATATGGATGTTTAATTATATAAAAGTAAAACTTTGTAAAGACTGCGATACTTAGATTTCAGTGGTGCTCCACTAGCGTCATTACGAAGAATAACTTTCTTTCAGCTGGGGAGTTTCGTTTGAACTGTCGGACGTGAGACATGTATCGGCCGTTTGGTTGCTGTATTGTTAAATTAAAGTTAAAAGAGAGACGTTTCCGTCTCTTGGTTGTCCTGTGTAGATAGCAACCGTTTAAATTGACAAGACAGACGTAAATCTATGCGTGCAAGAACTGTACCGCAGATGCTCGGAGCGATTTACATACACGATACCGCGTTGTAATAAATATTAAAGTTAAAACGTTAATCCATTTGTCATAAATGAACATGGATGCTGGAGCAGCTTTAAGTTCCCTTAGCAACCTATACAATTTAAAATGAACTGTGGTTGGTAGGCGGTCGTTTCGAGTAAAGTGCATCCCGTGAGGTGAAACATCGTTCTTTGATGTTAGAAGAAAGGTAAATATTTCTCTCCCTTATTATCTCGTTCGGAACGCCACAATGGGATATCTATGCAGAGATAACACCAGTGACATCCTCTGCAGAAATGATGTAAAACAGGTAATTTTTCCCATCATCGAGCAAATTTACCGATGATGGTTCGTAGGTAGCTAAAGCATTTAACTCATGAATGATTAACTATTCTGATGTCAACTGAGGCTAGGCGTGACATAGTTTTTGTAAAATATTCCAACATTCTCTATAGGCTAGTAGTAGGTGAACCTGATGTATGAGGCTGCGATTCGCGAAATGGACTATGCGCAAAATGTCTCAGAGACTCCAAACATTCCTAATTGAACGACGAGCTTCCGATCTCTGAATTACAGCGTCGCCCTATTTTGTTCTTTCCGTAGAATGGATGGCGAATGTTTAGGTTCGCCGAAAGTTGAATTGTTGACCAAGAGGTTTATAGGCAAAGACGCATTTCGCAAGATATCTGGTCTTCAAAGCGGACCTGGAATGATATTTTGTTCTTCCTTAACTTAGAAATTATAGACTTCCAATTAACTAAGACTTTAACGTTCTGGCTCTCCTCGAGCAGGACACTTTTAGACTGTTGATAGCGCATTAAAGCTTAATCTTTCTTTGTTCATCAAGTGCCTGTATAACTGATATGAACTTTAAGATGGACAACGAAGGAATTTACGACAGTATTTGAACGAACCTACAATTTCCTGAAAATAGTTACCTTTTAAACAACGCAAGGCTGACGATTTAGTACGCCCTGGAAGTCAAATGTGGGACACATTCTGGTGAAATTTGATATGCTAAGAAATCAAGTGAGGTTGGGGCTATTTTTGACTTGTTGCAGTTGATTTCGAGTCCGCCCATTGCTAAACGGGACAGGGTGTTTCGAAGTTGTTCAGCATGGGAGTCAAGATCATATCTAAAAATAATCAAGCCATCAAGTTATGACTTATAGCATAATATGTTATCGCACACTTATTTCTAAAATGAATGTAAAAATATTGGAAACCCCGAAGAATGTGATAGTGGTTGTCTATTCTTCATTATCTGATCCTACCAGAATGTGGTGGTAGGCTTGTTTACGATTGATCAAAAGAATATATCTGCTAGAAATAATTATTTTATAATAGCGTATTTTTAGTTGGTGTAGGGTATGCACCTGTCATCCTAGCTAAATTTACTCACCTCAAGTTCTCGTGGTTAATTTCGGAGGGCATTATTAGACCATCAAATAGTTCCTTGGCATCCTCGTTGAACTCGTTCGCCAATACTAAAGGATCCTACATACCTTCGCTTAAGCGAAAATAAAGTTAGCAGAAGGCAACTGCCTCTAATTAAGTGAAATATATGAGCTGTTGTGGCTGATATTGGACATCGTGTTGCTAACTCGGGACTCTGCTCTGCTGAGTTGGAACTAGGCATGGATTCGTCTAAAACACTGAATATATTGGTTAAAGAATGTGTTGGAAACTATTGCATGGCCTGCATCTCTAAACATTGGGAAACTCGAGTCCAACAACCTTGCTCAATGCCAGATCAATGAGCTACGATTGTCTGGTTTGCTGCGTGAACGATCAGTCGATAGAAGGCATCAAATGTTGTGTGAGACCTTGGTTGCTATGACGCTGTGAGAAAATGCATGATTTAGATTTATATTATGAAGGTGTCGCTGACATCTGTAGATTGGAATGGGCTCATCCGCAGCTGTTGAAAGAAACACCCCTAAAGACATATAGATATTGGAATCGTTTTAAGAACTGAAACACGTCATGTGTGTTTATGATCCTTCCCTCTTCACTGTAGGAATTCATTAACGTTTTTGCCATATTAATGACGCCTATTGATTTGGCCATATCTCAAATTTATTCCTACGTGAAAGAAGTGAATCGATGGGAATAACATCAGATGGTTACATTTAATTGATATCGTATAGCGCTGATGATTCGCAGAGAGTCCGATCCATTACTGTATGACTCGTGCTTCCTAGAGCCTGTGAATCCGCTGCACCAATGTTGTGGCATTTGGTCAGCTATGAAATGCAACTGACGCTCGTTTAGACTGATCTCCAAACAAAGTTGGCAATTATGGTAAATGTTAATAGCAGCAATTCTTCGGAACATGGTGACTAATTAAACGATCAAGGTGTTTAAAACCATCGCCCATTGTGATAAGGGATATTTGGAGGAGACTGTCTGACATTGATTTGGTTGAAATTTGGATTTCCCACGAATAATTCTTTGCTACATATCTCTCCACGAGGGAAACTGTTTGGTTTCTAGAAAAGGACATACGAATGATGCTATGCCTGACATTGATTCTAGGACACTAAATTCCATTTTGCACCATTCTTATAAATCAGCTATTTTAAGCGACGATGCAAGTATCTGACAAATAATTTGACAATTGTTACTATATTCAAGGCTGCGATCTTGATAAAAACATCTGACCCTTTACTTATATACATTTGTCAGTATAAACTAAGAATGTTATAGAGTAGAAAAGGCGATTCATCCGGTGGACTGGTTTCACCTTCATTGAGAACTCATCACATACTGGCCAGAATTTGCCGTGTAGAGATCTCGAACCTGTGCACCTCTGCATCGGAATCAGTTGTTCTAATAACTGAGCCACCCTGCCGCATGCTAAACACAATTTTCAGTTATATACTAACTAATTTTTTTATTTAGTAAACCTTTCCTTTAGGTGGAGCCTAGGTTCGAGCCCTGTTCACGGCAAATTCTAGACAGTACGAGATGAGCTCTCAATAAGGACGAAATCGGTCTACTGGGCGAATTACATTTTCTACACTATACAACTCGAAGTTTATACAAATGTGTGTATTTAATGGGTCAGGTGTTTATTTGAAGTTCGCAACCTTGATTAAAAGTTATTTTTTGTGACAACCTGCGCAACCAAAGTTCGTTAAAATAATTTGATGAACGGGTTGGTCAACAATAAAACCAACCTTGGTTTCATTATCGGAAATTTTGATCATGCAAAAACGCTAAAGATTTGTCCACCAGTAGGAAATACTAATTAGAAAATATGTTCGTGTATGACATTAAATTTTGTATAGCATGCGGCAGGAATGGCGCAGTGGACATAATCCCAGATAACCGCGAAATGTACCCTGGTTCATATCCCGTCTTCGCCAATTTCTGGACATTACTTGAAGAGTTCCCAATAAGGAATAAACCGGTATAATGAGGGAATTTCCTAAGCTATCTGACATCATGTTGAGCTTATACTGAAAACAAACGCATAATTAAAATCCTGCCGTCAGTCCTCAACTTACGATATATATATATATATATATATATATATATATATATATATATATATATATATATATATATATATATATATAAATATAAGTATATCATATATCATAGATCATATGAACTTTTATAGTTGACTTATATCATATTCTTATCATTATTTTAATTTCATCTTACAACCCCAAATATAGCATGGATAGTGGTGCAACAATTCTATGGTGGATGTTCGTTTTCTGGCGATATTTATTTTACAAGAAATCTGATAGGCATTTATTGGCCGCCTATGCTAAATTTAAGTGGATCGTCATTAGATGGAAGTTTGGCATTGGTGCTTATTTGAAATCATGACAGATTTTCCATATTACAGTGAATTAACGTTTGGAAATATAATTACTTCATACAGTTTTATATCTTATTTAATTGGTATCGCTGATACACATAGATATATTCCATTTGAATTAATGCCTTGCAATTGAGTAAAATGATTACATCAAAGCCAAATATGTTCACATCGCGCTTGTGAGTTTAGTCGAGTTGGCGAATATTCTATTCTGTTTAGGTGAATAAAGTTGAGTAAAACTCAGTTAAAGCAGCTTTATAAAAGCGAATAAATTCTGTTTGATGGCGACTTGTAATGTTTTGTTAATTTCGTTTAGAATATGCTTGCATAGACGCTTCCTTTTTGTGTCTCATAAATAATTCGTTAAAAAAATTGTTAGATGAATAAAATGGTCAAATTGTATAAGAAAAGCATTGATTTATCCGAAGGTATTCGCGGAACGATAACTTGGATCTTGTCCTAGAAAAGTTTAAAACAGGCTTCAGATTTGACTTTGACCATTCCTAATGAAGAACAGCTCTGTAATGCAACTGCATCTAGGAGCCGATGCCTCACTGTGGAGAAATAATAGAACTCAACGTTGTTTTTAGCTGTAAACAAACAATTAATTGTTAATTCCTACTGCGGATTGAGGATTAAGTTTAGGAGTTTCAGCCTGTTATGTGGTGAAAATAACTAACAGATTAATGTTGCAAAGAGTATCTGTAAATTTCTGGCCGAAATAAAAGTTCTGCAATTAGTATATGCAATATTGTTTCTCTTATCCGTTTTTATACGTATTATTGAGAATCGGCTGTCAGTAAATTTGCTTTGAACTTTACGTTATCTTCCTATACTTCAGCTGACACTTAACCATGTCGTTGTCTTCAAACTCTGTTGTCATTTATGTTGTTAGCAAATTAATGAGAATATTAATCATTTATAAAGCAAAGATGCTAGGTTTTCATAGTACGTGCCTTTAAAGCTGGCCTTTTAAAATATTTTTCATTTAAAATTTTACTGACAATTATCTTTAGAATGGGAAATAGATGTATCTAGTGAAATATCGATTCAACATTTTCGATCAATTGGGAAATTGATAAAATATCGCTACGTTAATGCCAGTGAACGACACAATATTACTCGTTTAAACAGTTCTACAAAACATATTTGTCCGTCAATTTTTATAGAAAATTAATACCGAAAAATAAATCTTCCTACTTGTTACAAAAATTTAAGATTATGCAAAAATAATGACAACTATTGAGATCATTTGTGGAACAAGCATCGGAACTCTACCCCGTGCCTAACTGGCATAGAGTAGTACGTGGCTCACCGTCCAGATCTCCGATCATACACATTATATTCAAGTTTTATGTGCCTACTTTACCGAAAATTAATTTGCTTGTAAACGGCCAGCGAAATTCGTTAACATACTTCTCGTATTGTCTTAAAGTTCAAGAAAGGTAGCATTTTGGTTTCCTCCTGGTCTTTCCTGAATTTTATTTCTTTATCGACTTTCCGTTCTCCTTATATTAACTGTATAAATCTTCAATTCAATGTCTCTTCCATAGGAGTCATAGGACCTATTCAATTGGGACAGATTCCAGGTGCGTACTCGAAACATTAGGTCTAAAGCTATGCCACAGGAAAGGCCAACTAAAAAAGCACAAGTTAGTATATAGCTAAATGTTTTGTTTAGTTCGCGGCAGATTGACGCAAAGGATTACGTTGCAGATTCAAACGGAATTGTTCATCGACTCAAACCACATTCGCGGCAACTTCTGTACATAACTTCACAAGTTCCCAGTACGGACCAAACCGGTCTTCTAGATGAAATCATTTATTACCTTATGCAATGCATAATACGTACTGCCCAAATTGCATCGTTATCATCAATAACTTTGACAGAAATTGCATTACGATATGAGCGGCGGAGTGGCTCCTTGGTTAGAGCAAAAGATTCCAAAGCGGACGTGCTGAGGTTCGAGCCTTGTCCGTGACAAATTCCGGACAGTACGTGATGAGTTCACAATAAGGACGAAATGGCATTTCCTTCACTATACGATACTTAGTTTATACTTTAAAATGTATGTACGTAATAAGGTATTTGTTTACAGCAAGATTGCAACCTTGATCTTTTTTAAATATGAGCTACCAACACTGCAATCTGCATACCCTGCGCTGATATGAAGGGAACAAAATAAACTGGAAGAAGGCATAAACGAGATAGTCTGATGCACATTGCGTCTGTCTGTCATAGGACTCATCAGTGTAGTTTCGCTTATCATGTTGTAAAGAATGTGGAATAATATGACGGTACCGTCCTATTATTCCACATTCTTCTACCAAATATATAGTGGTTAAAGGGCGTAATACCGGCTCCTACTGATGAGTCTCCAGTAAGCACGAAACGAATGTGCATGAGATTATACTTTCCGTTCATGCATGCCTTTGGTTTATCCTTCTGATCACAAATGAATTAATTTGTTACTAGTTTCGAAGCAACTAATACATACTTGCATATATATATATAGGTTCTCGGCAACAAACAGCATTTAACTATAACAGTTAATTACTGTTTGTTGCGGAGAACTAATATATATATATGCAAGTATGTATTAGTTGTTGCGAACCTAGTTGCCATATGCTTAATTTAATGAAAATCCAGGATGTATTTAAATGCAAAATTGCAATTTGTGATTTATTTTTATCGAAATAATTATTCACAATAAAATTACACTTTTTTTTATAAATTTCTTTAATCTTCTTTATATATATATATATATATATATATATATATATATATATATATATAGTGCTGGATTATCATTATTTGCATTTTCGTCGTATTTAGATAATGATAAAGGGCGTTGGAAATACCTTATTACGTGTATTTTACCTGTGTGTACATTTATTTCTAGTACTCTATTCACGTTTTACTTCTTCTTCCTTTATATAAATACATATTACCTTTTTAAATTATCCAGATAAATAAATGTCATGTATTTAGCTTAAGAATAACTCAGCCTTTTCGGTATAACACTTTAAAATTTTTCACCTGTACGAAGTATAAACTGTAGACGTGTTGCACAGTTATAAACTGAAAATTAACAGATAAATAAATCCATAGTTTTGTTTATTTAACTAATTTTAATTTGAACACAAAAACCCATTTCTACATTTGCGACAATCAATTGTAAAATTCAATCCGAAATTATATCGCATAAATTAAATAGGTAACAATTTTTCACGTAACAATTGTTTTAATACAGGAATTATTAGCTTAAGCCCATGCAATTTGGGGACAACAACAGGTCCATAATACTTGTTCACACCTGCAATTATCATATTCGCCATTTTTTAATTAAGAGTTTCTGTTTCATTTGAAGTAGTTAAAATTTTATTTCTATTGAAGTTAATTTTGTCTCTGAAATCAGTTTTTAAGCAACAGTTTTCATCCTCAATCTGATTATTTGAAACTTTATCAAATGTGAAACCTACGTCAAAACGAATTTATTTTTGTATTGTTCCAAATATCCGTTGTGAACTCAGTCCATTTTTAAAATATCCATTGACATTATAGTTATAAAACAAATTTTTTTTATTGGTTTGCTATTATTGAAATTCCTACCATCATGCCTCCTCTTCATAACCCAATTTTGTGATAAATTTCAATCATCACTCTTGTCATTTTTAAATTAAAAACAATATAATCGCTGGACACCAACATTATCATTTTGAAATAAACCAATATTGTTTCAGTAGCAATACGTAACTGAACGAAGTACAATGCA